>WNWK01001780.1:129038-251119 GCA_009830355.1 Cherax destructor
GTATACTCTCTGCCTTCCTTTAACAGTCCAGAAAAAAGGGGGTTTTTAAATGTAAACTGCAGATCTCCTGTTTTTGAGGTACTCATTTTCCCGGGAAATTGGGCTGCTTTTTTTTGGGAGAACCCTTATACAGAAATCTAACAAAACATTTTTTGGGGCCCTTCAGTGGAGGGTGAGAAAAAATGACTATGATCATTTCACGGGGTTTTTTGGTACACATTTTTTTTGGAGTTACAAAAAAATTTTTTTTTGGCATAAAGACATGGGGGAAAAAGGGGTAAAAATGAATGGAAAGTTCAATAGCGGGGGAGACTGATTTCCCCCAAAAAAGAGATCGTTGGGTGTGTTTTTTTAGAGGTTAAAACCCCCTGCCTCCTCTTTGGTGAAAAATTTATATACCCCCCAAACCCCAGAAAAAAAAAAATTTTATATGGGGAAAGGGAAAACATGTGGAAATTTCATGTCCCCCAAAAAGTTAGAGAAGCCTTTTTCTACAACATTCAGGGGGACCCAATTAAAAAAAAATGATGCCATAAAAAACACAGCAACCCCTTTTTTTAAGGATTTTTTTTAATTTATCTTTTAAAAACGGGGAAAAATTTTGAAAAGGGGGAAAAGATGGCTAATGTAATTCCTTTTTTTAAAAGGGGGGAAAAGTCACCCCCAAAAACCCCCCCCCAAATAAGCCTGACCTCAATTTGGGTTTACCAGGAAAAAATTATAGCTGATATTTTGGGGGCCATCTAGATAACCATTTTTTTTAAAAATAATACCCGCATGGATTCAAAAGGGGGTTCCGCCTATCAAATTTTTTTAAACCCTTTTCTTCAGAAAATTTTTTGAGGCTGTTGCCCTTTAAAAGAATTTTCAATATTGTTTATTTGACTTTAGTAAGGCTTTGATAGAGTACCCACCAGAGACTGTTAAAGAAAGTGGCAGCTCAATTTTGGGAAAAAAGGTTCATGGATCGAGTCATGGCTCCCAAAGGAAGAGGGTAAAAAGGGGGGGTTAAAAAACCCCCGGGGGACTTGAACAAGGGGCCCCCCCAAAAGGGGGAACAGTCTTAGGCCCATTGTTATTTAAAAATATATATCAATGACCTTGAGGGGGGAATTTAAAAGTGATATAAAAAAAATTACTATTACAAGGGATGGGGGGAGGATAATTGATTCAAACATAGATGTCATAGAATTTGGGGGAAGATTTAGACAAACTTAATTCTTTGGGGGAAAAAAAGGGGGAGATGGGGGGTTTAATTAGATAAAAAAAGGTTCTGAAGCTCGGGGGTGTCCAAAACCCGGGACTTAAAAGAAAAAACGAGAACCAAACCAAAAAGTTTTTGAGAAGGACTTGGGGGTGATGGAAAAGGGGAACCTTAAAACCGACAGCAATGCCAAAACCCTTTTTGGGAAAGATTACGGGGTTTATACGAAGTGTTAGCAACAGAAGTCCAGAGGTTATATTACAGCTTATACATCATTAGAAGGTTTACCTAGATTACGGCCCCCCCGGGGCCCATATTACAGAAGGGGAAAAAAATTTTTTTGGAAAAAATTCCCCGAAAAACCCCAAAATTTAAAATAAAACAAAAAAATTTTTCCCAAAAAAAGTTTTTAAGCCCCAAAAAATTTCATTCACTTGTAAGAGTAGAATGGGGGGGACGGGGTCGAGGTATACAAGGGAAAATGGGTTTTAAAAAAGGGATATAAAAAAGGGGTTTTAAAATTTTCCCAAAAGAGAACCCCAAAAATGGATTCAATTTAAATTTTTTTGTTTTTTAAAAAGGGGTATAGGAAAGTTTTGGGTTTTTGGGAAAAAGGGTAGTTGATGGGGGGAAAAGTCTGCCTAGTGGGGAAAAAAGCCGGGGCCTTGGGGAGTTTCAAATTTTTGGTTTGGGGAAAAATTTTAAGAGTGAGGGGGTTGGGGTTTGGGGGGACTCCAAAAGGGGGGGGGAAAATTTTCGGGTTTTTTCTTGGGTAGCATTAAAAATTTGGGGTTGGGGGAAATATTCTGTTAGTGGGAGGGGTTGTGAAGGACCTACCTAGTATGGGCCAACAGGCCTGCTGCAGTGTTCCTCCTTTCATGTTCTTATGTTCTTGCAAACACCAGAACAGCTTTTGATGAGTACTTATGCACTAGGAGCTGTTCAATTCATAAGGGACTAGCAAAAACATGGAACCTTGTCTGTCAGATTTAAATTTTTTAATACACGATGAATCCTCTGTGACAAAAAATTACTTTGTGTACACACTGAACATAGTTTAATAAAATCAAAACTCAAAAAGTAAAAATACACTTATATACTGTATATAATGAACATAAATACAGCATTAGAACTGAGACAAGATCTTTCATTCTATTTATTCATGAGAGATTAACCATCATCCAATTGATTTTCAAAATGTTGAGAAGGTTATGTATCAAGGAACTAAAGGAGAGGAATATAATAGAATCATGTTTAAGTTATTTGAAAATAATATGAATTATGTATTTCTTTTGGTTTATAGTGAATTTTGATCCATTAATGACATAAATGGGGAAGAATTTAATGATAAATTGACTAATCTTAATTTTGGGAAGAGTTTGATCCTTTCTATGTTCCTCTTCACAGTCAAAGCGCATGTCACGCTACTGTGAGGTGTAGTCTCCGATAGTGTACGTGACTGTGAGGTGTGAAATCATCCCTATATGCTCTGGGTCATGCTTCCTATACCCTTGACAATGCAGAGAGTTTCAAAGCGCCTCGAATTCCTATTTTTTCCTTAGTGGTTATTCCTGCATACTGTATAATATAAACCAAGATGTTCACAGGCCTACAAACTTTATAAAAATAAACCAGAAGTTCTTTTAGCTTGGCAAACATTCTATTTAGCTTGCAAACAAGTTGCTTGTATAAAAAATGTCTTCACACACACAATGTGATCTTGAATTTATATAAACATTAATATATTAGGCAGGGCTGTGGAGTCAGAATCGGAGCTAGAAGTAATTTTTAACAATGGGAGCCAGCAAAAATGTACAGGACTTCCTTATTTCCTATTAAATTTTTAAAATTGTATAGAATATACAATTTAAATTTAAGTTATTTTTATGTTCAATTGCTTTTTACTTTGCAGTTTTACCTTTGAATTTTTCTTAGTAATATCAAAGGACACATACTTCAGATTTAACTAGAGTAAGATGTTTGATCCAGACTTTTCTTTACAGCTTTTTTCCATAACCTGCACATTTTATACTTGATAGTCTTTAACAAAAAATATAACCTCATTGTTTTCATTTTAAAAGCTTTGTCTGAACAATTATATATACTAAATGTTTGAATTTTTAATATAAATAAAATACAAAAGTTTCAGAATTACAAATGAGAGCCTTAGACCTAAGTCTTTAATTAAATATTTGAGCTTTGTGTTTTGTATGTTTGCAAAACTGAGATAGAAGTACATAATAGAGATGAGAATATTTCCTATATCAATATAGACAATTAAAGGAGCTGAGTCAGGGTGCCAAAATGTGAGTCAATAAGGTGTTGTATACAACCCACAGCCAATATTAGACCTTACTACACACGGAGGTACTAGTATATATCTAAATTGGAGTGCCTCATATATAATTATTGTTATACAACTGATAATGCCAGGATTTAGAAAACAAATAATGAGGCACTTGAGTACAACATATTAGAGATTCCAATAACTGGAAAAGGCCATCAGATTATTTCCTTATGTTAAAATCATACACTTTCCAGATACAGTAGATTTTTTTAGCGGGTAGTTACTTCCCCTGAAAACGCCGTTTAGATAATTAAAAGAACTAATAAAAAATTTTGGTTACGTTCCTGGGAGCCCAAAAAAAAACCAAAAACAAGTTTTTAACCAAAGTTTTTTAAAAAAAAAAAGGAATTTTTAATTTTTAAATTATGGGGGTTTATTATTTTTTTTTTACTTTAAAACTCAAATGTAAAAAAAATTATTTTTTTTACCTTAAATTGTGGGTCTTTTTGGGATGATTGTAAGGGGAGGGAAGAGCGGGGGCCCCTCCCTGGGCTGAGGTGGATAGTAGAGGCCGGAACTGAAGTCGATGGTTTACTGAGTGTCTAACTTTAAGTCTTCCCCAGTAAGTCAGCCAAGTCATTCAGAAGTAGAGATCGGTCACCAGCCCCCAAGCCATTGTCGTCATTCAGCCGTCGCTTCGCGCCGGGTCATTCAGTCCAAGCCATTCAGTCAAGTCATTCAGTCGTTCATTCAGTCAAGTTTTTTCCGGTCAAGTCATTCCTTTCCGTCATTAGTCAAGTATTCAGCTTTTGGTCGGGGTTAAATTCAAAGCCTTTAAAATGGGGTCAAGTTTTTTCCGGTTAAAAGCCGGGTTTCAGCCGGTCAAGTCCCAGCCAAGTCCAATCATTGGTCCAAGAAATCTTTTTAAGCCGTTTCAGCGAAAATCTTGGGCCAAGCTTTATTCTTTTCCTTTAATCTTCGTCAAGCGTCATTAATCGGTCAAGTAATTCAGAAAAGAAGCCAAAAAAGGTAAGTCATCAAAAAGTCCGTCAAAAAGAAAAGCCGAAAATTCAGTCAAGAAATTCAGAAAAAGCCAAGTCAAAAAGCCGTCAGTAAATCCGTTCGCCGCCGTCGAAAATTCAGAAAAGTCAAGTCACCCAGCCAAGCCTTTATCAAGAAAGCTTTAATTCAGTCGGTCAGTCAGTCAAGTCAGTGGGTCAAGTCAGTGGGGCCAAGTCAGCCAGCCGTTTTCAGTCAAGCCAGTCAGCGGAGCCGAAAGCCTTTCCAAAAGCCGCCGGTGGCCGCCAGGCCGCCTTTGGGGCCAAGCGTCAGCCGGCCGGGGGCCAGTCAAGCCAGTCGTGGCCAGTCAGAAATTTTGGTCAGCCTTTGCCGCCTTTCGGCGCCAATAGGGGGCCAAGTCGCCAGTAATTTGCACTTTTTTTCATCATTTTAATTTGGTTTTGAAAGTTTTTCCAGTAAAGCCGTCAAAAGCCAGCCAAAAAGTCAGTGGGGAAAGTGTCAGAAAGTCCAGTCAGTAAAGCCATTCGTGTCATCAGAAAATACCGAAAGCCAGTCGAAAGTCATGAAATAGTCAAAAATCAGTCAGTAAAGGGGGTCGTAAAATTTATTGAAAAAAAAATAAAAGTCATGTCAGTCAGTCAGTCACAAAAATTTTTGTTTAATTTTTTTATGTTAAAAAGTAACACTTCATTAACCCCGGGTTTTGTTTTTGTCTAATATCTTTTTTTTCCAACTAAGACTTAAATGCTTCCCTTTTTTTTGCCACTTTGAGCAAAAAGGGGATGCCCTTTTGGGTGTCATGATTGTTGGGAGATAAAAATATAGTAATTTAAAGATAAAAAACCCCAACCCCCTTCTTATTCTTCGGGAAAAAGTTTGGGTTGTAGCAGAGGGGTTTTTTTTACGGAGGAACTGAATTGGGGGATGGGGGGGCCGGGGTGGTCCCCAAAAAAAAAAAAGGGGCCCCCTTTGGGGGGAAAGGATTTTTTTCCTTTTCCCAAAAAAGTGGAAGTTTTTCCCCGGGGAAAAAACAAAACAGTTAAAAAGTTTTTTAAAAAAGAAAATAGGGTTTTAGAACCTAGGAAACCCCCAAAAAATAAAGGGCTTATTTCGATTCTGTCTAATTTTTTGGGGTTTTTAGGTTCTCACACTATGCGGGGGTATGATAATAAAAAAACTTACTCACCTAATTGTGGTTGTAGGGAATTCCCAGCTCCTGGCCCCGGGGTTTAAAAAAAACTTACAGTTTGCAGGAAGGAAAAACAAACCCCCTTTTCCCCAAAGCATGAGGATTCTTGGGGATAATAACCATGGGCTTACACTTGAAATCACTTGATGCATTACCACAAAGAAGCAAGGTGAAGTGATCCTTTGCTGTCTTGAAGCCTGGTGCACTTTTCTCTTGCTGACTGATATAAGTTCGTGTTGGCATTTTCTTCCAGGAAACACTTGTCTCGTCAGCATTAAACACTTGATGTGGCTCAAAGCCACCCTCAGTAGGACCCCCACTGACTCAATGGTTTAACCTACCACAGGCTACCGTGCGCTCAAATTTTTTTCCCCCTCCTGCGAACCGTGTAATATCATTTTTACGTTGTGTTAGATAATAATGTGCCACAATTCTTCAATCGTGCAATACCCATAACATGTAACATAATCTCGTGCTAAATGACGGTCTACTGTATATGTGATTACATGGAAATGATTTACTACAGTGGTTCCCAACCATTTCAGGTACAAGGACTCCTCTTGAACCTCAAAAAATTCTGACACCCACATGCAAACAGTTATAATTTCAGGTTCCATTAATTAGTAAAAAGCAAAATGAAAAAAAATATTTTATTGTTAACTCAGTAATGCTTCATTGACTTCTTGAAATAATTCAACCACCCCTCAGGGCTCTGTGAACCCACAGGTTGGGTGGGAACCAGGGGGTGTTGGGAGGCCTTACCTGTCCTCAGGAAAATTGGCAAAAATCAAATATTTCCACTACTTTGAGCCCAATTTCAAGCTACTTCTGGTCCTGAAACCAACCAAAATGAAATGATACCAAGAAATAGCCAACAAAACTTTTTTGACTTTTTTGGGTTATCCTAGGTTCTCTACACATATGCTGCTATGTATGATAATCTAAGTAACTGTATTTATGTATCCTGAATAAACTTACTAGCATTACGAGTGTACCATTAAGGGTGTACCATTAAGAGTGTAGCATTTAAGCCATTAAGTGATAGAAAAAGGATGATCTAATGGAGTTTGCCTTACAAACACTCAGTTTTCTGTTAAAAAAGCATGGGAAGGTATGCCAGAAGCAGGAATGGCCGCCGTGGTGGTCCTATACACCATAACAACAATGGCCGCAGGATCCGCTTCCACTAACACTACTCACATACGTAATATTTCATTCATTCTAGTGTATATATCATGTTTCTATGTTATTAATATTGTTTATTATGTCATATTAGATGAATTGTGATAGATAAATAAGCCATAGAGTTGATATTAGGGAAATTATTGAAGTACAGTAGACCGTCATTTAGCACAGATTATGTTGCATGTTATGGGTATTGCACGATTTGAAGAATTGCGGCACATTATTATCTAACACGACGTAAAAATTATATTACACGGTCGCAGAAGGGGAAAAAATTTTGAGCGCGCGGTCGCCCGGGGTGGGTTAAACCCTTGAGTCAGTGGGGGAGTCCTACTGCTATCCCCCGCCACCCTCACCCACCCACGCATCCCTCCCAGGGTGCAGGACGACAATAATCGGGAAACTCGCTGTGTTTATTTACATACATTTTCTCATTTTCATTGCATTTTCATAAATCTACCAAGCAATCATGGCACCCAGTAAGCATACAAGTGTTCCAGCAAGTGACAAGAAAAGGTTTAAGCGTTCAAGTCTAGGAATTGCAAAGAAAATCGAGATATTAGATAAGCTTAAGAGTGGCTCACGTGTGGTGGATATAGTGAGGGCCTATGGCCTTAATGAAGCGTCAGTTCGTACAATTAGGAAGAATGAGGCGAATATACGAGCTTGTGTAATGAATAACCCAAAATGTGAGTCAGGAAAAGAATGACACGTAGGTCCCAACAAGTAAATAACAGTGCACCACTTAATTTCCTCTTAATTAGGAAAAAAACTTACAGTTGTTTAAAGCACTGTGTGATAAGGAAGGAAGGCCTGAAAACGAGTGTATGTTTACCACAGGCTGGTTCAAGAACTTTAATTTGCATAATAAGTTACATAATATTAAGTTTTCTGGTGAAAGTGCTTCAGCTGATCATACAGCAGCAAGTAATTTCCCTGCTGAATTTCAGGAACTTATTTCTGAGGGTGGCTATGAGCCCATCAATGTTTAATGCTGCTGAGACAAGTGTTTTCTGGAAGAAAATGCCACAGAACTATATTAGTCAGCAAGAGAAAGTGCACCGGACTTCAAGGCAGCGAGATCGCTTCACCTTGCTCCTTTGTGGCAATGCATCAGGTGATTTAAAGTGTAAGCCCATGGTTATTTACCGCTCCCAAGAATCCCGTGCTTTGAAAGGTGTGGATAAAAACACCTTACCAAAATTTGGAGGTCAAACCAGTCACATGGATGACAGAGGAAATATTTATTGACTGGTTTAAGCATCACTTTATTTCTGAAGTCAAGTTTTACCTGCACAGCAAGAACCTTGCATTCAAGGCTCTCTTCATTCTTGATAATTCCGTACTCATCCACAAGCTTTGCTGGATGTGACCCCACATATAAAAGTTGTATTTTTACCTCCAAATACAACATCTCTGATTCAACCACTGGACCGGGAGTTATTAAGAAATTCAAAGTGTAACTACACAAAAAGTTATAAAAAACTAGTTGCATCAATGGACTCTGACTCTAACCTGGCAGTACCAAGCCTGGAGTAATTTAACATTGCAGATGCCATCAGCTATGCTAGAAGTGCATGGAATGAAGTGCCCCAATCAACATTAAATGCAGGCTGGGAAAGTTATGGCTTTCTGTGTTAATTCTTTCACTGGTTTTCCTTGCTTGAGAGTGAAGTTCAGGAAATTGTTCAGCTGGCAAGGAGATTACCAGGTGATGGTTTTGAAGATATGAATGAACTCTTATAATAATAATAATAAGATGATGATGATGCTGATGATGCTGATGATGCTGATGATGCTGCTGCTGATGCTACTGATGCTACTGATGCTGCTGATGCTGCTGCTGATGCTGCTGAAGACAGGAATCCAGAGGAAATGTTGGCAGAGTTCGATGCACAGATACAAGGGAGGGAGATAACAGAAGAGCCTGAAGAAAAACAGTTAACATTGCAGCAGTTATGTGAGCAATTCCATGTTGTGCTAAACTAGCAGACTTTTTCACTGAAGAGGACCCTGACAAAGCTAGAAGAAGGGCTTTGAAACGGGGTCTAGACCAGCTGATGATGCCTTACCGTCAGCTGTATAATGTAATGCAGAATAAAAGAGCCCAGAGATCCATTACAGAATTTATGCACACAGCAATACAACCATCGACTTCAGTACCAGAACCTCTACCATCCACTTCTACCGACAACCAACAACCATCCACCTCAGCCCAGTAGGGCCACTCCATCCATATCCACTCTTCACAACCATCCACAAACATCATTACCCACAATTTAAGATAAGAAATACTATTATTTCTATTGCATTAGTAGTTTTAAGCAGTAATATATGTATCACGACAATGAACTACAATTACATATTCACCTTCAATTTTTGCAAGATCTGTTGGTCTAAAAAAAACTTGTTTGGCTTTTTGGGGACTCCCAGGAACGTAACCCTATTTTTCCCATAAGTTCTTTTAATTATCTAACACGAAATTATCTAACACGACATTTTCAGGAACGTAACTACCGTGCTAAATGACGGTCTACTGTATTTTGTGGTGCCTGGAATTCCACTGGAATGGATAAATTCTATTTCAGTTAATTTAAATGAGGAAAATTGACTCTGCAAACGAGCAAATCCAGTTGCGAGCAAGGTCATGGAATGGATTAAACTCGTTAGTAGAGGTTCCACTGTACAAAGACCATACAATAGGAGGAATCAACTAATGATCATGCAAATGCAACTACAGGAAACTAAGGAGGAATTTTTTGATGAACATACAAATGCAACTACGTCACTGTAGCAGCTGATATCTAGTTTTGATAATGTGATATCAGACAATCAAGGTGAAATCAATGCTGGACCTCCACCCACACATATGAGGAATTTCATATCCAAGGCCTCATAATAGTATAAAGAACCCTTTTGTCTTCATTACTAAAGGAACCTTCAATACCATTAATGGATGTTAAAGATACGTGTATAGTATTCCAGTCACTGCAGAATTTACAGTCCCTCCCAATTCGACATATGTAATGCCTCCACTCTGGATGAGGTACACTACATTCAATACACTTAAGAAATAAAAAGTGGAATATGCAGCAGCCTGTTGGTCCATCTGACAGGTAATTCAGAATCCATCCCACTAACAGGATATTTGCCCAACCCACTCCACCTCTGCAAAGCGCCACAGTACATTGATCTCAATGTTTCCTACTGTACATAAATGATATGTATAGTACATAGTCATTGTACACTATATACTGTATCATATGAGGATAGTGCCTACAAAGTTTAAAGTACTGTACCTGTTTTCAATATAATCCATTTTTTGTGTGTGCCTGTGAACCATAGCTTTTACTGACTGTTTAATCTCCAAATTGGAAAAAAGTTATATCTCATACCCTCAGCTCCAATTATTCCCAGTTAAACAATGTTGTACTGTATGTCACTGGTGTAACACAGTTACAAAAATGCAGCACTGGAAAGACAAGATGCAACCTAAGGACATGCATTTAATTGTATTAATATTGTATTCATAAGCATTTTATTGCCTATAAGGGGAGTAAACCATCCCTAATACCAACTCCATCATCTCTCCTGCCTTGAACAAAGCTGTTATTTGAAGAGTAAAATCATTGGCATTATTTCTCTCATTTTGAAAGTTCTCATTATCCATTATATAATTTTTCTAGCCTTTGCTGTATTTGCTTTACTGTGTTCTCTAAATGACCTATCATTTGACATTTTTATTCTTACATCTTTTACTAGTTTATATTCTACAAGATGGTTTGCCTATATGTATTTTGTATTCTGTGTGTGTCTTGAATTCTTCATTCTTCCCATAACTGAAATTTGTCACCAATGAACATCATGTTACATTCATTTGCCCATTGAAAAACTTTGATATCTAATTGGTTTTTTTTTTTTTGTATCCTCAACAAGAGTGTCATTAATACTTATTTTAGTATCACCCACAAAGGATGAGACAAATCTATGACTTGTATTTTTACCTTTATCTGCTATAAGGATGAGACACAGTAAAGGTGCCAGGACAATGTTCTGGGGGTACTAAAACTTTTACTTTGCTGAAACTTGACTGTTTTGTTTACTACCACTCATGATTTCTTGTTTATTATAAATTTGAATATTCATTTCCCCACATTCATATACGTATCTATTTTGGTTTCTTACAAAGCCTCTGTGATTCTGTCATAATGATCTAATAGTTCTGAAAAGCATGATATTTCTGCTCTAAATCCATGTTGACTTGGGATGTGTCAGTCACACTTTTCCTTAGTAACTAATTCACAAATAACCCGCACATAGGAGAGAGGAGCTTGCGACGACGTTTCGGTCCGACTTGGACCATTTACAAAGTCACACTGTAAGTGTGACTTTATAAATGGGACATCAAGGAAGATGGATGGACAGGCACAGGTAGGGACATCAAGGAAGATGGATGGACAGGCACAGGTAGGGACATCAAGGAAGATGGATGGACAGGCACAGGTAGGGACATCAAGGAAGATGGATGGACAGGCACAGGTAGGGACATCAAGGAAGATGGGTGGACAGGCACAGATAGGCACATTGGTGGGCAGGCACAGGTAGGCACATTGGTGGGCAGGCACAGGTAGGCACATTGGTGGGCAGGCACAGGTAGGCACATTGGTGGGCAGGCACAGGTAGGCACATTGGTGGGCAGGCACAGGTAGGCACATTGGTGGGCAGGCACAGGTAGGCACATTGGTGGGCAGGCACAGGTAAGCAGATCGACAGGCAGTTAAAGCCACACATGGCTAAGTAGCTAAGTAGCAATATTAGTGAGATACAGTAAAATATACCTAAATAACATAAAACAGGAAATAGGAAAAAAAATTAATTTAACCCAAAATATTTTTACTGTACTATAATTAAGACAGCATAAAACCATTGCTGATAATACAATACCAAAACAGTATAGCAAACCCTCAAGAACAAAAGAACTCACTTTAACCCTGTTACTGTCTGGCATGTAAATCTGTCACACACACTAGGGTCATTCATGAAGATGTACTCAGCTCCCTCAAATAAGCTGCGTGTGGTAAATTTTCGCCTATACAGTCTCTCCTCACTTAACAACGTACTCGTTTAACGACCACTCAAACTTACGACCAGCTCTCTGACCAGTATGCATACCTACGTAATGTATATTAGAGCTGATTTCCTCTATCCTGTTTATTACAATGTGCAGTACACTACTGTATAAACATTTCAAAAATATACTAAAAATGTTATAAATGGTGCAAAGGTGACATTAAAATAATATCTAAAGATGGTTGACACAAACCCACTACCAGTATACAGTGGACCCCCGCCTAACGAGCAAAATTCATTGCAGAAGCCTGCTCAAGTGCCATTACGAATTTACTTCCTTAAGAAATAATGTCACGTAGGTTAGTCTATTTCAGACCCCCAAAAATACACTTCCACAAGCACTTAAAATAGTATACTTACATAACTGTACGATTTCCGGGGTGCTCGTTAGGCAGGAGTCCACTGTAGTATGCTCCTTGCTTAACGACCAATTCGTTTACCGGCCTACTCTTAGCAACGGAACTCCGTAGTTAAATGAGGAGAGACTGTATATGAAAGACTGAGTCTGTACAGCAAGTGTGCACAGTATAAAAAGTAATCCTGCCCCCACACAGTGCATAATAGCAAAATCAAAACTCTGACCTGGTGTTTGGCTTAAAATAGCAAATTTAAGGTGTTTTCTATGATAATTTTTATGGTTTTATTGCCTGTTTCTTGGTATCATTTGAGAATTAAAAATATACTACTGAAATAGAGGTGATTTGAAACAGTTTCAGGACTGGAAGTAGTTTGAAATTGGGCTTGAAGTAGCAGAAATATTTGATTTTTGCTAATTTCCTGAGGAAGGATAAGACCCCCTTACATACCTGGTCTTTTTTATGGGTTTTTATTGGGTTTAATTCAATTATGGGATGACAAATCATGACCAATCATTCCAGATTGTATTTTATTATCTGAGAAATGGGGTAAATCTTAAACTTTTGTGATGACGAATTCAAAATGGAAGGCATGTGTAATATAGAAGAGGCCTAGGGATGTGATTAATGAATGAAGGAAATGCTTTAATGCCTGGAATGTTTATTTTGAATTGTTTTTAAAATAATTTTTTTTAATTTTGAGTAAAATTGACCAAATTACCAGCTTGTGTGTGCTTCATAGGGTAATTCTGATAGTTGAATGGGCAATTTTGTGTGTTCTGTCGATAGAGAGGATGGCATACTAGTGAAATAGCTAAGAATTTGATTGAATTGAGCAAGGAAATTGGCTTAATATAGGACTAAAAGTGGGTGCAATCGCCCAGTGAAGGACTTAAAACCAAATCAAGAATACAGACATTAACCCTTTGGGGGTCAGTGCCGTACTAGTACGTTTTACGAGCAGGGGTTGGTGCCATACTAGTACGCGTAAATTCTAGCGGCCTCAAATTAAGTGGGAAACGGCTGGTAGCCCTACATATGAAAGAATGGGTCTATGTGGTCAGTGTGCGCAGTATAAAAAAAATCCTGCACCACACACTGCATAATGAGAGAAAAAAAACTCTGACCGTTTGTTTTTTTTAAAACAACGACTTTGCAGTCTATTTTCGTATGGTATTTATTGATGTATTCTCGTTTTCTTGGTCTCATTTGATAGAATGGAAGATATATTACAGAAATAGAGATGATTTTGATTGGTTTGACAATGACAAGTACCTTGAAATTGAGCTCAAAGTAGCGAAAATGTTTGATTTTTGACGATGTTCAAGAGTAAACAAATCACACCATGTGTCCAATATACATCAACTGGCAAGTCTAATATTCATGCACAAGTACTCTGATATTATTTATACCATTTATATAATGATGCAGTTGTATACATAACAGTAAATCTTCTATTTTTTTGTGAGAATAAAAATTCAAAATGAAAAGCAAAAGTAATGTAAGAGGGGCCTGGAGACGTGACTAATGAACAGAGAAGATGTTATTTTGTTGCCAGGAATGTCTGCCTTGTTTATTCTGGACCCTATTTTGAAATTGGCATCGTTTGAAATTTGTGTGAAATTGGCTAAATTGCCATTTTCTGACCACTATTTTGGGTAGTTGAAATTGGTAAATAGGCGGTTTCTTGTACTCAATCGATAGAAGAAATGGAGTTCTAGCGAAATAGCTATAATTTTAGTAGAATGAAACATTGGAATTTGCTTTAAATAGGGCTCAAAGTGGGCGAAATCGCCGATGCATAAATGTCATCAATACCGCTAACTTCTCGAAAGCATAATTCTGTTAGTTTTCGATCAAATTTCATAATTTTGGTGGCGTTATGATCGGAAAAAGATTCTCTATCATTCTATAAGAAAAAAAAATCCAAAAAATTTTCGACCCCAGGAACAGGTTTCCAAGAAGGCCTGTCGACCCCCAAAGGGTTAAACAAGGCAGAACAACCAGTATCAAAACACAATCAGCACAATTGCCCAGTGAAGGACTTAAAACCCAATCAACAATACAGACATTAATCAAGGCAGAACAATCAGTATCAAAACACAATCAGATGAGTGGTGGTCTGACATTAGTGGGTTATAGTGTATGTTGGGAGTAAACAATGCACTAACAAATCTGATATGAAATTCCATCTAATCAATCTTTAATGTGTTGGAATGAGAAGGGAAAAATATTGCATCATACCAATAATAAAATTGAAGTTATTCAGTAATTAAATAAAAGAAAAACAATTCATATTGTTACAAAAAATAAATACAGCAATTCCATAAGCAGTACAGTACAATTATACAGAATTACATAAATATATAACACTTACTTTATTTAATTCTTCTATTCTTCTAATTTGATATGGTGATGTGGATGACGTTTCAAAATATACATAATCTGAAAAGAGAAGTGATTCAGTACAAATATAAAAAAAAATCAGAAATGGTTACAAGATAATATAGAAAAACTTTTTCTAGCCTATCCTAACAAAAATATTTTTTAATGGTAGTATTGTACTGTACATATACAGTGGACCCCCGAGTTTCGTAAAAACTTCACACCTGAAGTCTGCTCAAGTGCCATTACCGAACGAATTTACTCCCTTAAGGAAAAATTTCACGTAGGTTAGTCTATTTCAGACCCCCAAAAATACACTTCAACAAGAACTTACAAAATTATACTTACATAATTGCACGATTTCCGGGGTATTCGTTAACCGAGGGTCCACTGTACAACAGATTAAAAAAAATTAAAATACAGTAAACAATCTCACATTCAAATCTTTCCCAAAACAAAATGGTAAAAATGATAATAGTAATCTTTACCTGCTTGTGAGTTTCATAATAGTTTTTAGTCTTGTAATATATCCTTCCCAATTTTGAGGGCCTTATACCTTTGATATACCTTTGAAGAGTTTCGAGAGTTTCTCTACTCTCTGAGCCCGGCCATGGGCCAAGCTCGTCTGGTGCTTGCCTGGTCAACCAGGCTGTTGCTGCTGGAGGCCTGCCTGGTCTGAAAGTGGACTTTGAGGGGCCTACCTGGAGTGTGTTCTCCCCTGCAGCCCAGTCCCAGACCAGGTCTCCCAGTGGATTACCTGATCAACCACGATCAACACAAAGTCTAACATATGCACAACAGCCTGGATGACCATGAACTGCCTTGAAGAACTTGTCCAGTTCTTTCTTGAAGACAGCCAGGGATTTGTTGGCAATCCACCTCATATATGAAAAGAGGGCAATGTAAAGTTTTGCTCCCTTCAGACTTATTTTTTCCTTAATATACTCACTGCACCCGTTTTTCATTGGGAGGTACATATTTGTCACCATCTGCCGAGCCTCTTGCTTACATGGGGAATGATTTGTGAGAGCAGATTTGGAACCAGTCCTCTCGAATTCTCCATGTGTAGATTATAGAATTCCTTTCACCTACATTCTGAGGAGTACAGATTGAGGGATTTAGAATGTTCCAGGTAATTTGGGTTTGTGACTAAATTTATGCAAGCACTGAAGGTTATCTGCACATTCTCCATGTCAGCAATTTTGCCTGCCTAGAAGAGCTGTTAGGGTACAGCAGTAATGCAGTTTGGAGAAAACAAGTAACCTGAAGAGTATCAACACTGGCTTAGCATTCTTGTGGTTGTAATACACACACTTGTGTTACTAAAAGCCGAGATCTTCCAACAAACACTCCTGAAGTCTCTCACATTACTTATGCTCTACTGAGTGACTTAAGTTTGTTGTATACTCCATTCCAGTCTTTTTCTTCAATCTTTCCATAATGCAGTAACTGAAATGTGTCCTCACTGAACATCACATTGTTGTCAGTGCAAATTTGTCTTCACTGAACATCATACTGCTGTCGGTGCAAATACTGTTTATGAATGGTCTCCCCCCTATACATATATAATTATAATTCAATATTTTTGCATGGAAGTAAAATAAAAAAATCATCTAATGTACAAATGACAATACAGTATTTTAAAGGTTCATTTAAAGAATATTTTGTATTACTATATATACCAGCATACAATGCAGCCCAAATAAGGGCCAATTTATATGAAAATTAAGTATAGCACAGGATGTGTGCAGAAAGGTCAATATGTGTTTGCTACTCACCTTATACATATACAGTACAGTATTTTTATATAAATATCCGAATGTGTTCAAGATACAGCACAGTATATAATTTTTCTTAGAATTGTTAAGAGAACATTGAGATAATACAACATATATACTATACAGTATACTTAAATTTCTTTTCACTATGTATATCTGTTGCAAAACTAGAGTTATTACTTAGTATAATCACTGTACAGATACATAAATATCTTACCTACATATACAGTAACTAAGCATTTATGTAATCAAAATCTACTGGGTCACTTGATTCACAAAGAATAGACAAAATCTGTTGGTTGCAGAACAGTGCACAGCAACTTTGAGGTGTTTTCTAGGATATTTTTTAATGGTTTTATTGGTATCATTTGACAGAGTGGAAGTGTGAGGGAAAAGCCCTTAAAAAGTGGGGGTTATGGTTGTTCAGACACCCAGGAACCATTAGCTGAGGCTAAACTTCAGTTCCTTGGGTCTGATTTGCTTTAATTTCTACTCATGGTAGTACAGTGGTACCTCCAGTTACGAGCTTAATTCGTTCCAGAAGGCTGTTCGAGTGCCGATACCGAACAAATTTGTTCCCATAAAGAATAAAGTAAATTAGATTAATCCGTTTCAGACCCCCAAAAATACACTTACAAAAGCACTTACATAAATACACTTACATAATTGTTCAAGTTGGGAGCTGCTCGTATGGCGAGGTACCACTGTATTAACCTTACCTGGTGTGGGTTGAAGTTTGGAGAACCACTTCACCCCCACTCTTCTGATCAGGTAAGGTGATCTACCAGGAGTATTTCTGTTCTTTGTTACTGATTTACCTAGTTACCAGTAATGACATTGAAGTAGAATACCACCCTTTGTCTTTCTTCAATGTTATACTTGTATTTACCCTTATGTAACCAGTTTTTTTTTTTTTATTATCAGCTCTGCTACTGGCCTGGTCAACCAGGGTAGATGCTAGTTAACTGGAGCAAGATCCCTGTCTACAGGATCTAGTGGGACATTACGACTCCTCACCTCTGTAACCTGAATTGTGGTACTACAACCAAGTAATAACAGGAATTCTAGAACATCGGACGAACACCGCCACCCAGGATAACCAACACCATTTCTTCTAAATCATCATCAAAGACCCTCCTAGGCATAAGATACTCCTGTCCCAACATCCTACTGGAACCACAGTGGCCAATTTTTATTTTATTTATTTTTAATTAAACTCCTTAGAAATTTTTCTAAATTATTATCCATCAAGTTAGTCATTATTTATTTTTCCATTCTTTTGTTCAGGCAGAAGGCATTCCCCTTACAGGAAGAAATACTACTGAAGTAGAGATGATTTTGGTTGGTTTCAGGACTGGAAATATCTTAACATTAGGCTCAAAGTAGCAGAAATATTTCATTTTTACTGATTTTTCTGAGTACAAGCAAGGCATCCCCCTCCTTACACCTCCAGTCTGTTTCTTGGGTTTTCAATAGGTCTGACACATTTACTGGGACACTGTAAACCATAATCAATCATTCTTGGTTATATTTTATCTGGAAAAGAGAGTAAATCTTTTATTTTTGTGTGCTTCTGAATTCAAAATGGAAGGCAAATGTAATATAGGAGAGGCCTGAGGACGTGATTAATGAACAAATGATATGTTGATTTAGTGCCAGGAATGTCTACAGTGTTTATTTTGCACTATTTTTAAATTAGCATTTTTTTAATACAGTGGAACCCCGACTTACGATGTTATCATCTTACGTTATTTTCGATAACCGATATTTATAACGTAAGAAATTTGATTGTGACTTACGATGTTTGCTTCGTTTACCGACTTTCGTACCGGACCTGTCCGCTTGGCGCCCAGCTGAGCGCGCACTCCAGGGAGCGTCAGTGCTATTGTTTACAAGCGAGAGCGACCACCCACCCACACCCACGCATTCATACCAGTATATTGTCATTATTCCACTGTTTTTAGTACTTGCAACTGCTAAATAAGCTACCATGGGTCCAAGGAAAGATCCTAGTGCTAAGCCTGTGGCAAAGAGGAACAGAAATATATGTACGATAGAAGTGAAGAAGGAGATAATAGAAAAATATGAAAGTGGAGTGCGTATCAGTGAGCTGGCCAGGCTGTATGGTAAACCCTATTCTACCATCGCTACCATTGTGGATAAGAAATATTCAAGTAAAATCAAGGAAGCTGTTGTTGCAAAAGGTGCATCTGTGATCACAAAACACAGACCACAAGTGCTGGAAAATGTGGAAAGGTTGTTGTTGGTGTGGATCAACGAGAAACAGTTAGCAGAAGATACTGTTTCGGAGGGAATAATATGTGAAAAAGCAAGGCAGTTGCATGATGATCTCCTTAAGAAAATGCCTGCAACGAGTGAAGTGAGCGAATTTAAAGCCAGCAGAGGCTGGTTTCACAAATTTAAGAATCGAAGTGGCATACATAGTGTTGTGAGGCATGGTGACGCAGCCAGTTCTGACAAAAGTGCGGCTGAAAAATATGTTCCTGAATTCCAGGAGTACCTAGAGGCTGAACAATTCCTCCCCAACAAGTGTTTAATTGTGATGAAACAGGCCTGTTTTGGAAGAAAATGCCCAACAGGACCTACATTACTCAGGAGGAAAAGGCACAGCCAGGACATAAGCCTATGAAAGACAGGCTAACTTTGATGCTGTGTGCCAATGCCAGTGGTGATTGCAAAGTGAAGCCTTTACTGGTGTATCTTTTTGAAAATCCCGAGTGTTTGGCAGATGCGGTGTCAGCAAGTCTAACTTGTGTGTGATGGGAAGTCTAACAAAAGGCTTGGGTCACAAAGGACATTTTCTTAGATTGGTTCAATGAAGTGTTTGGCCCCAGTGTGAAGAAATATCTATTGGACAATAATTTGCCACTTAAGTGCCTCCTGATAATGGACAATGCTCCTTGTCATCCTCCAAACTTGGTAGAGAAAATTGTGGAGGAGTTTAAATTCATCAAAGTGAAGTTCTTGCCCCCTAATACCACTCTCTCCTCCAGCCCATGGACCAGCAGGTCATTTCCAACTTTAAAAACTCTATACCAAAGCAATGTTTCAAAAGTGCTTTGATGTGACCACAGACATGAACATAACCCTAAGAGAATTTTGGAAAAACATTTCCATATGCTGCATTGTGTACACCTTATAGGTAAGGCTTGGGAGGGAGTGACTACCAGGACTTTGAACTCTGCCTGGAGAAAATTGTGGCCAGACTGTGTCCTAGAGAGGGATTTTGAAGGTTTTGGGGCTGAGCCTCAGAACCCTGAGCCTGAGCCTGAGCCTGTTTTGGAAGAAATTGTGGAATTGGGCAAGTCTTTGGGGTTAGAGGTGAGTGGTGAGGATGTGGAACAGTTGGTGGAGGAGCACAAGGAAGAGCTAACCACTGAAGATCTGCAAGAGCTTCAACAGCAACTGGAACAAGAGAGCAGAGGTCAGGACAATGGTTCAGAGGAGGAGGTGGAGGTGGAACAAAAATGGAAGAATGTGCCTTCTTCAAGGATTAGGAGATCTGTGCCAAATGGAGTGATGTGCAAGCATTTATGGATGAATATCACCCTAACCATGCTGTTGCAGGCCGTGCTGGCAACCTGTACAATGACACAGTGGTGTGTCATTTCAGGGATGTGTTAAAGAATCGCCAGACACAGAGCTCCCTGGACAAATTTGTTGTTAGAAAGAGGTCTAGTGACTCTCAAGCTGGTCCTAGTGGCATTCAAAGAAAAAGGGAAGTAACCCCAGAAAAGAACTTACCACCTGCAGTGTTAATGGAAGGGGATTCCCTTCCAAACACTAGCATACTACTCCACCTTCTCCCTCCTCCGTCCTCCACACATCAACAACTCTTCAATAAATGTAAGTGACATGTTATTGTACAATATTTGCATGTGTATTTATGTATTCTTTATTCAATTATTTATTATTTAATGTCCAAAAGTTCTAAAAAATATTTTATATAACTACTTTTGGAAGTCTTGGACGGATTAAATTTATTTCCATTATTTCTTATGGGGAAAATTGATTCGTTTAACGATTGTTTCGCCTTACGTACGTACTACTGCATAAAATTGGCCAAATTACAGACCTCTGTGTAATTTATAAGGTACTAATTTTAATAGCTAAGAATTTGGTTGAATAGAGCAATGGAATTTACTTAAAAACAACTCAAAGTTGGCAAAATCACCAATTTAAATTGTGCCTAGTCTGCTAACTTTGTCTTCATAATTTCATAATTTTTCATCAAATTTTGTACTTTTGGTATCATTACCTCCAAAAATATATTTTCTACCATTCCAAAGAGAGCTGGACAGTGAAAGAATTAAACTGTTTGCATTCATTTCTGCAAATTTTTATTTGAAGATGTACAGTAATCCCTCTACTTAACAGACTAATTGGGAGGAGAGGGTGGCCAGTAATGGCAATTATGGTGGCTAAAGAAAAGATTGGTTTGCCAAAATTGTAGCAGTAACAAATACTACAGTGGAACCTTGGTTTTCATTTGCCCTGGTTTCTGTCGAATTCGGTTCTCGACGACTTTTTTTGTCCAAATATGTGTTACAATATCAACTTAGTATTATTCAAGAAATTTTTTTGTGTGTGTTCACGTTCTCTCCGAATTCTGAGATTTAACAGTATAGATTCGAGTGCACCGGATCTACATTGTCTGTTAATCACTGCCTTCCTTGCACATATATTTCCTCAGAATCCGTAGATCACATGAAGACAGATCGATCGATCGAAAAAAGTTTTATCTCTTTTATTATAAGATTCTAGTATTGAGCTCATTAACCCTTTTGTGATCGGTGCCATACTAGTACGTTTTACGAGCAGGGGTCGGTGCCGTACTAGTACGCGTAAATTCTAGCGGCCTCAAATTAAGCGGGAAACGGCTGGTAGGCCTACATATGAAAGAATGGGTCTGTGTGGTCAGTGTGCGCAGTATAAATAAAATCCTGCAGCACACACTGCATAATGAGAAAAAAAAGTTTTTTTGTTTAAAACAGCGACTTTGCAGTCTATTTTCGTATGGTATTTATTGATGTATTCTCGTTTTCTTGGTCTCATTTGATAGAATGGAAGATATATTACAGAAATAGAGATGATTTTGATTGGTTTGACACTGACAAGTACCTTGAAATTGAGCTCAAAGTAGCGAAAATGTTCGATTTTAGCCGATGTTCAAGAGTAAACAAATCACACCATGTGTCCAATACACATCAACTTGCGAGTCTAATATTCTTCCACAAGTGCGCTAATATTATTTATACCATTTTTACAATGATGCAGTTGTATACATAACAGTAAATCTTCTATTTTTTGTGAGAATAAAAATTCAAAAAGGAAAGCAAAAGTAATGTAAGAGGGGTGTGGAGATGTGACTAATGAACAGAGAAGATGTTATTTTAGTGACAGGAATGTCTGCCTTGTTTATTCTGGACCCTATTTTGAAATTGGCATCGTTTGAAAAATTATGTGAAATTGGCCAAATTGCCATTTTCTGACCACTCTTTTGGGTAGTTGAAATTGGTATATAGGCGGTTTCTTGTACTCAATCGATAGAAGAAATGGAGTTTTAGCGAAATAGCTATGATTTTAGTGGACTGGAACATTGGAATTGGCCAAAAATAGGGCTCAAAGTGGGCGAAATCGCCGATGCGTAAACATCTTTAAGACCGATAATTATGCGAGAGCATAATTCCGTAAGTTTACATTCAAATTTCATACGTTTGGTGTCGTTATGATCGGAAAAAGATTCTCTATCATTTCATAAGAAAAAATTATTATTTATTTTCTAAAAAATTTCGACCCTGAGAACGTGTTTCTGAGAAGGCCTGTCGACCCCCAAAGGGTTAATTCCTATGAATCATGATTTGTCACATAGTAATGTAGATTGATTTCCATCACGACAATATCCATGTGTAGTATAATGTTCAACTGTTGTGTACTTTGACATTGTATAGAATCAGTTCAGAGCCGTACGCCAGTTGCCTCTAGTTTGTATCACCTGTATGTCGGGACGACATACATAACATGACCGAGCTGTCACTGTCATTAGTAGTTCAGTGATAGTACAGTGACCGTTGGCCATTACATTCTTGATGACCTAAGCAGTGTCAAAGGTCAGTCTTCGAATATGAACGCCCCTCGGCCCTTCTAGAGGCAGTTACCATCGAGCGGGCAGAGAGTAGACAGGCACAGGTGTTAGGCTCTGAAATCCCTCCCTTATATCTGACTCCAATACAGTAAGTTACCAACCAAGCTCATCTGTTTATTACCCAATCCATGAGAAGAACCCCCCACAACAAGAGCAGGAGAGGGAATGGCAGCTGCTGCCGCCACCACTAGTCACATACGTAATGACATACATATTTTATTCATTCTAGAGTATATATCATGTTTCTATGTTATTAATATTGTTTATTATGTCATATTAGATGAGTTGTGATAGATAAATAGGCCATAGAGTTGATATTAGCATCATATTGAAGTATTTTGTCCTGTCTCCAAACAATAAACTCCTCCCTCTCCCCTCCTTGCTGTCTTCCATATGCCAACAAGAGTCTTCAATAAAGGTAAAAGTGATTTAAATGTTCATTTATCCATTTCATTAGTGTTTAATATTTATTTCTCATTGTTTTCTGTATGTAAAACTATGGTTATTCTCTATAAAATGTATTTTTTGTTAATACTTTTGGGTATCTGAAATGGATTAATTGGATTTACATTATTTCTCATGGGAAATATTGCTCTAGTTTTCGTTGAATGTGGTTTTCGTCAGACTATCTGGAACGAATTAAAAACGAAAACCGAGGTTCCACTGTAATTCTGCAACAAAAAGACTGTCCATAGTTTCCAAATCTATTGACCAAGCAGATTTTGTACCATATTTCTGAAGTCTGTTAAATGGAGGGTTTACTGTACGCAATTTCTATCATCCAAACTACTGAATGGATTTAAGACCATTATTAAGCACTCCATCCAACACCTAAGTTTTGCAAATTTTATTACTAAATTTTAAGTTTTATGTAATGATACACACTGAAACTAATAGGGGAAAGAAGGAGTGTCCATTTAAACAAAAATTCTTTCCATAAAAATGCCTGATGCAGCAGACTTCTACGTTCTGAGAAGCCTACCAAATATACACGCTACTGATAAGACTATCTTAATGCAGTTGATTTGGCCCATTGTATTAAGAGCCTACTCAACACATAAACACTAATGTTAACAAAATTTCTATGTAGTGGACTTAAGTCTGTTATAGGGAAAGCCCACTAAACAGAGACCCACTACCACTAACATACAGTCTCTATGCAGCAGACTTTGTCCATTACATCAAGCCTTCATCTGACCATATACGTATACGTATATTGTCCATTACACAGTACTATCTGATATCTGTTTTATCAAGCTTTAATGTAATTTCATGTTACTATATTTCATATTGCTACATATAATCATTACCAGTGTGTTTTTTACTCAACCCATTTCTTGAGTCGACATTTTGACAATGAACCATACAGGAAAAGATCTGCACGAGTCAGTTCCTTTGACAGAAGGTACAGTAATACAAGATGGAGGTAATGGAGCCAAAGTGCAAAAAGGCAAAAGAAAGGTTCATACCAAGCATACAAAGAGGCCAAGGAAAAGTCTATGAGGCCATGGAAAGAAAAACACACACAAATTTCTAAAAAGCAGTGGTAAAACAAACACACAACCTGGAAACTCATAGACAAGGATAAGAAGGAAAGCTGAAAGACAATTCAAAAACAATATACAGTAGCATCAAGGCCAAAACAATCAAAATTACCCCAAAGCTATACAAGATGATGACTTAAGTCAGGACATTCCCAAAGGAGCTATAAAGCATCAACTCGATAAAAGATTTGACAAAACTACTTAAAAGAGCTTGATATACAGTAACTACAATGAGACCAGATAACATTTTCCATGGGTAACAAGAGGCCACAATTTGTGAATAAAGAAAAAAATGGAGCTGAGGGGATACTAGGAATTTTTTCACAGAGTGGTAAATCAGTGAAATGAATTACAATATGATGCAGTACGTGCTATAACAATTGGAAAGTTTAAAAAACTATGACAAACTACTGAAGGCTGAACACAAGTACAGGTCTGCTCCTATAATTACATACAAACAGAAAATTACATAACACACCTTACACCACATACACAATACACCATTACATGTATACTATAATTACATCATATACTATATACACAACATATATACTGCATCACAAGAACATGCACCATACATACTATGTACCACACAACACCATAAATATAGCACACTATATACTCAACAGAATATACATAAAAATCTAGATAATAAAGTCATAGGTAAAAAAAAAAAGGTCACAGAAGCCGCCACAATTTCAATATATGTACCCCAAAACACAAGATATCAAATAGTACACAAAATATAAGACAACATATGCACAAGACACTATATACACAACATGGTGGTGTATATATGGTGTCTTGTGTATGTGATGTATGATACATGGTGTGTGTATACATATATGGTATGTTGTATATGAATAGTTTATAGCAAGTACAGTACAGTGGACCCCGGAAACGAACATTCTTCATTCCAGAATGCTGTTCAGGTGCTGTTACCAAACGAATTTATTCCCATAAAAAATGATGTAAATTAGATTAGTCCGTTTCATATCCCCAAAAATACACCTATAAAAGCACTTACAATAATAAACTTACATAATAGGGCGAGTTTGGAGTGTTCGATTTCCGAGGGTCCATTGTATATGATACAGTGGACCCTCGCTATTCGAACACTCCAAAACTCACCCTCATTCCAGAATGCTGTTCAAGTGCTATTACCAAACAAATTTATTCCAATAAGGAATGAAGTAATTAGATTAGTCCATTTCAGACCCCCAAAAATACACTTACAATAATAAACTTACATAAAAGGGTGAGTTTTGGAGTGTTCGAATAGCGAGGGTCCACTGTATTATGAATTTAGCGTGTTGAGTATAGTACAATGGTACCCCGAATTTCGTACAGCTCCCAACTCGAACAATTATGTAAGTTTATTATTGTAAGTGCGTACCCCGAGTTTCGTACAACTCCCAACTCGAACAATTATGCAAGTGTATTATTGTAAGTGCTTTTGTAGGTGTATTTTTTGGGGGTCTGAAACAGACTAATCTATTTTACATTATTCCTTATGGGAACAAATTCGTTCGATAACGGCACTCGAACAGCCTTCTGGAACAAATTATGTACGAAACTCGGGGTACCACTATGTTTTTTTGCATGTATACAGTAGGGCCCTGCTTTACAGAGTTCCGCTAATACGGACATTTCAAATTACATGTACGTATGACCAAAACTCACTGTACGGCTCCCCCCACTTGACTTTCTAATACGGTCACAACCCCACCTAGTTTGTTTACATTCTCTGTACTAGTACGCCTAAATTCTAGCGCCCTCAAATCAAGTGGAAACAGGCTGGTAGGCCTAGATGTGAGAGAATGGGTCTGTGCGGTCAGTGTGCGCAGTATAAAAAAATTCCTGCACCAAATAGTGCATGAGGAAAAAAACTCCGACCTTGTTTTTGGTTTAAAACAGCGACTTTGCAGTCTATTTTCGTCTGGTATTTATGGTTGTATTCTCGTTTTCTTGGTCTCATTTGATAGAATGGAAGATATATTACAGAAATAGAGATAATTTTGATTGGTTTCACGATGACAAGTACCTTGAAACTGAGCGCGAAGTAGTGAAAATGTTCGATTTTTGCCGATGTTCAAGAGTAAACAAATCACGCCATGCGTCCAATACACATCAACTGGCGAGTCTAATATTCTTGCACAAGTGGGCTGATATTATTTATAGTTTTTACAATGATGCAATAGTATACATAACAGAAAATCTATTTTTTGTGAGAATAAAAATTCAAAATTGAAAGCAAAAGTAATGTAAGAGGAGCCTGGAGACGTGACTAATGATCAGATAAAATGTTATTTTAGTGCCAGGAATGTCTGTCTTGTTTATTCTGAACCCTATTTTGAAATTGGCATCTTTTGAAATTTGTGTGAAATTGGCCAAATTGCCAATTTCAGACCACTTTATTGGGTAGTTCTAATCGGTAAATTGGTGGTTTCTTGTACTCAATTGATAGAACAAATGGAATTCTAGCAAAATAGCTAAAATTCTGGTAGACTGAAACATTGTAATTAGCCGAAAATAGGGCTCAAAGCGGGTGAAATCGCCAATGTGTAAACATCGTCGATACCGCTAAATTTGCGAGAGCATAATTCCATTAGTTTTTCATCAAATTTCATACGTTTGGTGTCATTATGATCAGAAAAGGATTTTTCTGAAAAATTTGCGACCCTGAGAACGAGTTTGGGAGAAGGCTTCATGACCCTGAAAGGGTTAAAATCACTAAGAGTGCCTTATTAGTCTTGAGGACACCATATTAATAATGCGCAATAATAATCACTCTGAGGCACATTAAATGTCATATATTATGTTAATATAAACATTTTCATTAATCCATCTATGATATTTTTTCAAAATTATATACAATAAACACGTTACGTAACATATAAACATGATAAATACACCCCACAGTAGAATAAATTAACAAATATGAGATGTTACATGTACGTAGATGAATGCTTATCAACCAAAACCAGACATGCTCGTCTGTCTGTTTACATCCTCCACGTGTGTCTCCTCTCTCATTTACTCGTTCTCTCTCTCGTTTATTCATTTTACCTCGTTTATTCATTTTACCTCGTTTACTCACCTCTAACCCTACATTAAGACTACAAATATTTTAAGTTAAGTAATGAGTGTACTGTATATGCATTTTATCACTCTGGGGCACTTTAAATGTCGTAGTATATTACGTGTGGGTGGGGTGGCCTGACTGGCTACCATACCTCCCACACCTGACTTCCTACAAATAAATACTATTCGCCTCTCACCCTACATTAAGACTACAAATATTTTAAGGTAAGTAATGAGTGAACTGTGTGTGCATTTTACTTTTTAATTGTTTTTAATGCCTAGTTCTATTGCTAGTGTAAACTTGTTATCTGGCATTTATATGCATTTGTAAGTGGAAAAAAATGGTGTTCTGCTTTCCGGCGATGTCCATTTTCCAGCGAAACCCTGGAACCTACCCTGCCGTATAAGTGGGCCCCTACTGTATAGTGTGTTGTCTATGGTTTGTGTATTTAGTCTATGGTGTCACACACCATATATGCACAACTCATAAAGATGCACCATGCCCTATGTATACCATGCACCACATGTTATACTGTGAATACAGCACACCATACAAAAAGTAACCAGTGAAGAGAGTCATGAAGCAAAGACAATCTTGGATGTGGTTAAAAAACAAAAGAAAAAGAAAAAAAAATCACATTAAAAAATGTTGAGAGTGCCTGCCTGTAGTGCAGGCAGCAAACCTAATTTAACTTCAACCTAATTTAACCTAATCTAGCCTAACCTGAACCTGCTCTAACCAAGCTCAAATTAATCAAATTTACTTTGACTTTTTTGACCGACTTTCTTTTTTTTTCACCTATCACCTACACCCACAACACACCACACATAATGTAACTTTAACACACACACGGTCATTATGTACAATTTCACAGGACAGAAATCCATTAACATTTTACATTATAAATAACATGTTATCTATTGCTGGGGGGAAAAATAGCTAATTGTTGTGCAAATTGTTTATTTAGGCAATATAGGCAAAATAGGATATCATTTATATTTATTCTTTTTTTTTTATTAAGTGGGTTGCACAATGGAGACAGTTATATTATACACAAATAGGAAACAAGCTTAATTACTGAGTTTTATAACATAACCCAACCAAATCTAACATAACCTAGACCAGCTATCAAATTATCGGTTATGTTAGGTTATTTAACCCTTTCAGGGTCGAGACCCCCGATCCTTAACTCGTTTTCAGGATCGAAACCTTTTCGGAAAAAAAAAAAAAAAATTTTCTTATGAAATGATAGAGCATCTTTTTCCGATCGTAATGACACCAAAAGTATGAAATTTGGTGAAAAACTAACGGAATTATACTCTTGCAAAGTTAGCGGTATCGAAGATATTTACGCATTGGCGATTTCACCCACTTTGAGCCCTATTTTCAGCCAATTCCAATGTCTCAGTCTACTAAAATTATAGCTATATTTCTAGAATTCTATTTGTTCTATCAATTGAGTACAAGAAACTGCCAATTTACCAATTTCAACTACCCAATAAAGTGGTCAGAAATTGGCAATTTGGCAATTCAATTTCACACAAATTTCAAAATAGGGTCCAGAATAAACAAGACAGACATTTCTGGCACTAAAATAACATTTTATCTTTTCGGTGGTCACTCTTCAGGCCCCTCTTACATTACTTTTGCTTTCCATTTTGAATTTTTATTCTCACAAAAAAATAGAAGATTTTCTGTTATGTATACTACTGCATCATTGTAAAAACAGTATAAATAATATCAGCGCACTTGTGCAAGAATATTAGACTCATCAGTTAATGTGTATTGGACGCGTGGCATGATTTGTTTACTCTTGAACATCGGCAAAAATCGAACATTTTCACTACTTTGCACTCAATTTCAAGATACTTGTCATCGTGAAACCAATCAAAATTATCTCTATTTCTGTAATATATATTCCATTCTATCAAATGAGACCAAGAAAACAAGAATACAACCATAAATACCATACGAAAATAGACTGCAAACTCGCTGTTTTAAACCAAAAACATGGTCAGTTTTTTTTCCTCATTATGCACTGTGCTGAAGGATTATTTTTATATTGTGCACACTGACCGCACAGACCCATTCTCTCACATCTAGGCCTACCAGCCTTTTCCCGCTTGATTTGAGGGCACTAAAATTTATGCGTACTAGTACATCAAACACCCTGGTGCATGAGACGTACTAGTACGTCAAAAACCCTGAAAGGGTTAAAAAAAGTTTTTATATAGGCACTAAATACGTACACCCACATCTTCATTGCACAGCACACCTAATATCCAAGAACTGACATAAAAAAACACCCTAAAATTAAGTACATATTGACCCAACATATTCACAACAGGAAAAAATCACACTATAAACCATATACGTACACAATTTACCATATAAAAGTCATGTACATATGGTGTTGCGTGCATTTACAAATTTCGTAAGTACATACCTTACATATACATATGTACAGTATATATGGTTTGTGTATATGATTTATGTGGATATAAGGTCCACATGTTTTTATTAGCTAATGTAAATTCTCAAACACTAAGTTAAGACGGTTATGTTTTGAGCCTAGGGAAGTTCTTTCTGGTTACAAAAATAAATAATAAAAACCTAACTTAGAGTTTACCTCCTAATCTAGATTAGCTTAAGATGAGTTAGGGTGGGGTTTTTTTTTGTTACAAAAAAAAAAAAATCTTTACCCCATCGTCCCAAAATACAGCTGTCACCATTGCACAACCTCCTTAACAAGAAAATATTTACATAACCTATCACTAAACTGAAAACACAAGGACCTTATTTCCATAATAGCCAAATTATTACCAGCAATAGTTTACAATTACTACTGAGCAGAACTCAGGTATTAGGTTACATTTTGTAATACAAATAACCTATGTACACCATGACATAAGTATTGCTTGTGAAAACTTTTATTTTTAGAGACATTAGCAAAAATAGTAAGTGCACTTTGGTAGTGCAGTATGTCTGAGGTAATTATTACAATCCTGCCTGAATGTAAACAAAGATGCACATCTACCAATGACAGAGTAAGATCAAGTTACATTAGGTTATCTTAAGTTGGGTTGGATGAATTTCATTAGGTTGTGTTTTCCTATTTACACAACAAAATATCTCAAATGTAAAACCAACTTAATATTGTAAAATTCAAACTCTAAGTAATAACTAAAATCCACCAAGCAGCACTCATCTACTATTTTCTTATAATAAAAAAGAAGTGCTAAATCTACAAGGGTTATACAGCCTATTTCCTTATTACCTAACACACAATATACCATATACACAATACTATATGTATGATTTGTTGTGTATACTATACACACCATATAAACATACATGTATGTGGTGTACCTACCACATAGCTAAGTACACACATACACACACGATACACAATTGTGCACACACAACCTATATATACAAGCCACACACCATGTATACCCAGAGAACACACCATAACACATTCACACATACACAAGGCTAGCACTAGCAGACGGGTACACACATGTCTGTACACACCTACGTACACACGCATGTACATACACATATGTACGTTCGTGTAGACATCCAACCCCCTTCCACTTTTCGGATTGTTTACATTGAGAAACTGGCCAATTCCACCTCCCGGCAAATAATTAAACTAGTACAGCCTCCCCCAGCCTCCTCCCACGAGACCAACGGTCATCAAGGCGAAAAATGAGTAACGATGCAGTTTCTACATTCGTGGGAATTGTTAATTTGTTTGGAGTGACCGGCGAGGGAGCAGAGAACACACACCAACCACCTCCACCATAACTCACCTCCAACCCGGTACATATTGTTGGCCATCTTGACCCCGGCTCACTACATACACACTTGTTTAACAAATAAACATCACACTCCTTTGCTGTCCCGACTTTTCATTACAATTCTTAAAACAATCAAGGTGATAGGTGCCCCTGACAATTCGCCATTTTCTCACTTTCCGTAGACGCGTTCCAACAACGCGCTAAGTGGACACTTTTAATTATTTTGTGTGTTAGCAAACTCTCTCTCGAGACTCTAACGCATTAAGCTTCATTTGTCATCTAAGTTCTATTGCTAATATTGCTTTAAAATGGAAAATCATTTTAGATTTATCTAAAAACTGGCATGGTAATAATGTTTTAAAAGAGGAGAGTTGGTTTGTGAGAAATTCGAGGTATTCAGAACATAAATTTCGTGACGTCAGAGGTATCCCTCGCACCAGACAAAGCCATTACCACTTTCTCGTATATATCTCTTCAAATATCAAATTAATATCACCTTACACGTATTCAAATTAGAGTCAAGTCCCGTGCCCTTATTATTGGCCTATCAAATTTATAAAAATCCCTGCAATAAGTGTGATATTTGACAATTATGAGTAGATTAATGAGATGGGCAGCTTTGGCTAGGGATTGGGGGCAATAGTTAAGTGACATAAGTTTAGAACTAGCAAGTTATATTGAGCGCCATTTACATGGAGGGATCAATGACACTGCCAGCTAGTGTAGCATGCGAGGTGACGCGCGAAATAAAAACCTACCAATATTCATTTCCGTCTTTGGTTTGACGCGTCAAATGTTCGCGGCAGCTCCTGGCTGCAGCTGGTCACCGCTACCACATATACTCAATACTTTAATTAAATACCATATATACCACCTCTCCGCGCTATCCAACAATATATCAATGTACCTAACACTTCAAAATGCCCTTTATCTAGTGTGTGAACCAACAGTATTGTATTATGCAAGATATATTTGATTTGATTAAAAATAAGCCTGGGAAGCATAAGCCCTGAAGGAGAGAGACACAGGAACACTTATATGTGTTAATGCTGCTCAAGTGCTCTTCTTCCAAGGAACTGAAGCTACCCCTCTCCCCTTCCTTATATAATATCTCACTGCCTCCCATTCAACAGGCACTGCAACATAAGTACGGTTAATAATTAATAAAATAATAATTATAATGATAATTAACTAGTGTATGGAGGTTATGAGAGTAATGAAGATACAACAATGTTAGACTAGCAGTGAGAGGCATGAGTGAGGCATTGATGGTGAGGCATTGATGGTGAGGCAGTGATGGTGAGGCAGTGATGGTGAGGCATTGATGGTGAGACAGTGATGGTGAGGCAGTGTTGGTGAGGCAGTGATGGTGAGACAGTGATGGTGAGGCAGTGATGGTGAGGCAGTGATGGTGAGGCAGTGATGGTGAGACAGTGATGGAGAGGCATTGATGGTGAGGCAGTGATGGTGAGACAGTGATGGTGAGGCATTGATGGTGAGTCAGTGATGGTGAGGCAGTGATGGTGAGGCATTGATGGTGAGGCAGTGATGGTGAGGCAGTGATGGTGAGGCAGTGTTGGTGAGACATTGAAGGTGAGGCAGTGGTGAGGCAGTGATGGTGAGGCAGTGATGGTGAGGCATTGATGGTGAGGCAGTGTTGGTGAGGCAGTGATGGTGAGGCAGTGTTGGTAAGGCAGTGTTGGTGAGGCAGTGTTGGTAAGGCAGTGTTGGTAAGGCAGTGTTGGTAAGGCAGTGTTGGTGAGGCAGTGATGGTGAGGCAGTGTTGGTGAGGCAGAATTGGTGAGGCAGTGATGGTGATGCAGTGATGGTGAGGTGAACATCTTGTGATGCTTGTGGTGGTAGTGGTGATGGTAGTGACAGTGGTGGTGGTATTGACAGTGGTAGTTGTGACAGTGGTGGTGGTATTGACAGTGGTAGTTGTGATGGTGGTAGTTGTGATGGTGGTAGTGGCATTGGTAGTCGTAGTGGTGGCGGTGTTCGTGGTAGTGACAATGGTGGTGGTGGTAGTAATAGTAGTAGTGGTGGTAGTAGTAGTAGTAGTAGTAGTGGTGGTGGTGGTGTCGTCATAATGGTGTCCTAGCCTCCCGTGGTCTATATCATTCCCTCCAACCTATACCACATCCACTGACCCCTCCCCCAGTCCCCCAGAATAACCACTACCATAGCCCCCTCCCACCTAAACCACACCCCCAAAATCCCACCTCATCCTCCTTTTCCTCCCTCCCTGTTCAACGTCTCTTCCCCTCCATCTCCAATCCCTATCTACCACTCCCAACCCTCTCCCCAATCCATCCCCACCTCCCTCTCCCCAACTCTTCCAACCATTTTCCTCCTAACCACCTCAATTCCTACCCACCTCCCCTACCCCCACCCTATCAACACCACCCCGACCCTAGGGTCGGCCTAGGAAAGGTTGAAGGGAGGGGGTAACGAAGGTTTTGTTTGCGAGGGGCTTTGACTTCCAGCAAGCATGCGTGAGCATGTTAGACAGGAGCGAATGGAGACAAATGGTTTTTAGGACTTGACGGGCTGTTGGAGTGTGAGCAAGGTAACATTTATGAAGAGATTCAGGGAAACCGGCAGACCGGACTGGAGTCCTGGAGATGGGAAGTACAGTGCCGACACTCTGAAGGAGGGGTGTTAATTCGTTGGTTTTATAACTGTAGTGTAAGCGCCCCTCTGGCAAGACAGTGATGGAGTGAATGATGAAAGTTTTTCTTTTTCGGCCACCCTGCCTTGGTGGGAGAAGGCCGATTATATATATAGTGTGTGTACCTCCCTATAGCTCGGGATGCTCTAATGATTATAAAATTAGCTATATATTAATAATAGTGGTAGTAGCAGTGATGGTAGTAGTGGTGGTGGTAGTAGTAGTGGTGGTGGTAGTAGTGGTGGTGGTAGTAGTGGAGGTGGTAGTAGTGGTGGTGATAATTGTGGTGGTGATAGCAGTAGTGATGGTGGTATTAGTAGTGGTGGTGGTGGTAGTAGTAGTGGTGGTGGTGATAGTAGTGGTGGTAGTAGTGGTGGTAGTAGTAGTGGTGGTAGTAGTAGTGGTGGTGGTAGGAGTAGCGGTGGTGGTAATAGTGGTGGTGTCTTCATAATGGTGGTGGTGGTAGTAGTAGTAGTAATAGTGGTGGTGGTCTTCATAATGGTGTCCTAGCCTCCAGTGGTCTATAACATTCCCTTCAACCTATACCACATCCCCTACCCCTCCCCCCCTTCTTCCTAAACATTATGAAAGATGGAGAGATGTGGTAGTAGCCGTGAAGCTGGTGGGTGGCAGCTCTGAACAACCAGCCTCCCCTGAGGTGTGGTAGTAGCCGTGAAGCTGGTGGGTGGCAGCTCTGAACAACCAGCCTCCCCTGAGGTGTGGTAGTAGCCGTGAAGCTGGTGAGTGGCAGCTCTGAACAACCAGCCTCCCTGAGGTGTGGTAGTAGCCGTGAAGCTGGTGGTGGCAGCTCTGAACAACCAGCCTCCCTAAGGTGTGGTAGTAGCCGTGAAGCTGGTGGGTGGCAGCTCTGAACCAGCCTCCCCTGAGGTGTGGTAGTAGCCGTGAAGCTGGTGGGTGGCAGCTCTGAACAACCAGCCTCCCCTGAGGTGTGGTAGTAGCCGTGAAGCTGGTGGGTGGCAGCTCTGAACAACCAGCCTCCCCTGAGGTGTGGTAGTAGCCGTGAAGCTGGTGGGTGGCAGCTCTGAACAACCAGCCTCCCCTGAGGTGTGGTAGTAGCCGTGAAGCTGGTGGGTGGCAGCTCTGAACAACCAGCCTCCCCTGAGGTGTGGTAGTAGCCGTGAAGCTGGTGGGTGGCAGCTCTGGACAACCAGCCTCCCCTGAGGTGTGGTAGTAGCCGTGAAGCTGGTGGGTGGCAGCTCTGAACAACCAGCCTCCCCTGAGGTGTGGTAGTAGCCGTGAAGCTGGTGGATGGCAGCTCTGAACAACCAGCCTCCCCTGAGGTGTGGTAGTAGCCGTGAAGCTGGTGGGTGGCAGCTCTGGACAACCAGCCTCCCCTGAGGTGTGGTAGTAGCCGTGAAGCTGGTGGGTGGCAGCTCTGAACAACCAGCCTCCCTGAGGTGTGGTAGTAGCCGTAGAGCTGGTGGGTGGCAGCTCTGAACAACCAGCCTCCCTAAGGTGTGGTAGTAGCCGTGAAGCTGGTGGGTGGCAGCTCTGGACAACCAGCCTCCCCTGAGGTGTGGTAGTAGCCGTGAAGCTGGTGGGTGGCAGCTCTGAACAACCAGCCTCCCCTGAGGTGTGGTAGTAGCCGTGAAGCTGGTGGGTGGCAGCTCTGAACAACCAGCCTCCCCTAAGGTGTGGTAGTAGCCGTGAAGCTGGTGGGTGGCAGCTCTGAACAACCAGCCTCCCCTGAGGTGTGGTAGTAGCCGTGAAGCTGGTGGGTGGCAGCTCTGAACAACCAGCCTCCCCTAAGGTGTGGTAGTAGCCGTGAAGCTGGTGGGTGGCAGCTCTGGACAACCAGCCTCCCCTGAGGTGTGGTAGTAGCCGTGAAGCTGGTGGGTGGCAGCTCTGAACAACCAGCCTCCCCTAAGGTGTGGTAGTAGCCGTGAAGCTGGTGGGTGGCAGCTCTGGACAACCAGCCTCCCCTGAGGTGTGGTAGTAGCCGTGAAGCTGGTGGGTGGCAGCTCTGAACAACCAGCCTCCCCTGAGGTGTGGTAGTAGCCGTGAAGCTGGTGGGTGACAGCTCTGGACAACCAGCCTCCCCTGAGGTGTGGTAGTAGCCGTGAAGCTGGTGGGTGGCAGCTCATTACAACCAGCCTCCCCTAAGGTGTGGTAGTAGCCGTGAAGATGGTGGGTGGCAGCTCTGAACAACCAGCCTCCCCTGAGGTGTGGTAGTAGCCGTGAAGCTGGTGGGTGGCAGCTCTGAACAACCAGCCTCCCCTGAGGTGTGGTAGTAGCCGTGAAGCTGGTGGGTGACAGCTCTGAACCAGCCTCCCCTGAGGTGTGGTAGTAGCCGTGAAGCTGGTGGGTGGCAGCTCTGAACAACCAGCCTCCCTGAGGTGTGGTAGTAGCCGTGAAGCTGGTGGGTGGCAGCTCTGAACAACCAGCCTCCCTGAGGTGTGGTAGTAGCCGTGAAGCTGGTGGGTGGCAGCTCTGAACAACCAGCCTCCCTGAGGTGTGGTAGTAGCCGTGAAGCTGGTGGGTGGCAGCTCTGAACAACCAGCCTCCCTGAGGTGTGGTAGTAGCCGTGAAGCTGGTGGGTGGCAGCTCTGAACAACCAGCCTCCCTGAGGTGTGGTAGTAGCCGTGAAGCTGGTGGTGGCAGCTCTGGACAACCAGCCTCCCTGAGGTGTGGTAGTAGCCGTGAAGCTGGTGGGTGGCAGCTCTGAACAACCAGCCTCCCTGAGGTGTGGTAGTAGCCGTGAAGCTGGTGGATGGCAGCTCTGAACAACCAGCCTCCCTGAGGTGTGGTAGTAGCCGTGAAGCTGGTGGGTGGCAGCTCTGGACAACAAGCCTCCCTGAGGTGTGGTAGTAGCCGTGAAGCTGGTGGGTAGCAGCTCTGAACAACCAGCCTCCCTGAGGTGTGGTAGTAGCCGTGAAGCTGGTGGGTGGCAGCTCTGAACAACCAGCCTCCCTGAGGTGTGGTAGTAGCCGTGAAGCTGGTGGGTGGCAGCTCATTACAACCAGCCTCCCCTAAGGTGTGGTAGTAGCCGTGAAGATGGTGGGTGGCAGCTCTGAACAACCAGCCTCCCCTGAGGTGTGGTAGTAGCCGTGAAGCTGGTGGGTGGCAGCTCTGAACAACCAGCCTCCCCTGAGGTGTGGTAGTAGCCGTGAAGCTGGTGGGTGACAGCTCTGGACAACCAGCCTCCCCTGAGGTGTGGTAGTAGCCGTGAAGCTGGTGGGTGGCAGCTCTGGACAACCAGCCTCCCCTGAGGTGTGGTAGTAGCCGTGAAGCTGGTGGGTGGCAGCTCTGGACAACCAGCCTCCCCTGATGGCAACACTACCTGGTCCTTCAACCACTAATTCATACAATACTTTTGATTACAAAGTATTGATTGTGGTGGTGGTTGTGCGGACGGTTGCGGTGGTGGTTGTAGTGGTGTTAGTGTTGGTGGTTGTGGGGGTGGTGTTAATGATGTTGTAGTGCGGTGGGGGGGTGTTAATGATGTTGGTTGTAGTGCGGTGGGGTTGTGGTAGTTGTTATTGTGGTTGTTATAGTGGTTGTGGTTGTTAGTTGTGGTGGTGTTAGTACATGTACATGGGAAAGGCAGATAGTGTATGTATATGTACTAAGGCTACCTGCTAAGAACAACTATCTTCTTTCTAGATTAAGGACTATCGTGTATTCTAGAAGTCTGAGACAAAGATAGTAAAGCAGAATGCTCTCTCCCCACTCTCTACCCCCCCCACCACTGCCGGCATGAAACAGGAAAAAAATATACCACACAATACTGAACGAAAATGACTTGGAATGTGTAGAAGAGATGTGTGTACCAGTAGTTCTAGTTACCAGTAGTTCTACTTCTAGTTACCAGTAGCTCTACTTCTGGTTACCATTAGTTCTACTTCTGGTTACCATTAGTTCTACTTCTGGTTACCATTAGTTCTACTTCTGGTTACCATTAGTTCTACTTCTGGTTACCATTAGTTCTACTTCTGGTTACCATTAGTTCTACTTGTGGTTACCATTAGTTCTACTTGTGGTTACCATTAGTTCTACTTGTGGTTACCATTAGTTCTACTTCTGGTTACCATTAGTTCTACTTCTGGTTACCATTAGTTCTACTTCTGGTTACCATTAGTTCTACTTCTGGTTACCATTAGTTCTACTTCTGGTTACCATTAGTTCTACTTCTGGTTACCATTAGTTCTACTTCTGGTTACCATTAGTTCTACTTCTAGTTACCAGTAGTTCTAGTTACCATTAGTTCTACTTCTAGTTACCAGTAGTTCTACTTCTAGATGCTGTGGTGTAGGTAGACATGCACCGCTGGTATGGGTACCACAACCACCACTACGTCTACTTCTATCACTACTGTTATTATTAACATGAGTGTTAACTGATGTAGTTGCTGAAAAAAACATCAAGAATTCACTGATTTCAGTTTGCCCCCCCCCTCCCCCCAAGGATCCAGTTGAATAATATGGTTCTTCAGTAAATAGTTTTTCGTGTCTCAGTGTACCAGCATCATTCTGTATCTTAAAGATTTTAAATGAGATTACCTAATCTCTGTTTGCCAAGAGAGAAAAAAATATGTAGTGGTGGCGGTGGTTGTTTTAGCGGTGATGGTGTTAGTAGTGGCGGTGGTTGTAGTGGTGATCGTGTTAAAGGGGGGTGTTAGTGGTCACGGTGGTGGTGGTGGTAATAGTGGTGGGTTCGTTGTAGGGGGCAGCCGTAGTGATGGTGGTGGTGTAGTGCTCACAACACCAGACCACCCAGCACTTCTCTCCCCTTCCCCACATAAACAAGACAGGTGCCAAGGCAGATCCTCTTGCCACTTCACCACTAAGTGACAGTAACCACAAGCCACTTCACCACTAAGTGACAGTAACCACAAGCCACTTCACCACTAAGTGACAGTAACCACAAGCCACTTCACCACTAAGTGACAGTAACCACAAGCCATTTCACCACTAAGTGACAGTAACCACAATCCACTTCACCACTAAGTGACAGTAACCACAAGCCACGTCACCACTAAGTGCCAGTAACCACAAGCCACTTCACCACTGAGTGACAGTAACCACAAGCCACTTCACCACTGAGTGACAGTAACCACAAGCCACTTCACCACTAAGTGACAGTAACCACAAGCCACTTCAACACTGAGTGACAGTAACCACAAGCCACTTCAACACTGAGTGACAGTAACCACAAGCCACTTAAACACTGAGTGACAGTAACCACAAGCCACTTCAACACTGAGTGACAGTAACCACAAGCCACTTCACCACTGAGTGACAGTAACCACAAGCCACTTCACCACTGAGTGACAGTAACCACAAGCCACTTCACCACTGAGTGACAGTAACCACAAGCCACTTCACCACTGAGTGACAGTAACCACAAGCCACTTCACCACTGAGTGACAGTAACCACAAGCCACTTCACCACTGAGTGACAGTAACCACAAGCCACTTCACCACTGAGTGACAGTAACCACAAGCCACTTCACCACTGAGTGACAGTAACCACAAGCCACTTCACCACTGAGTGACAGTAACCACAAGCCACTTCACCACTGAGTGACAGTAACCACAAGCCACTTCAACACTGAGTGACAGTAACCACAAGCCACTTCAACACTGAGTGACAGTAACCACAAGCCACTTCACTGAGTGACAGTACCCACAAGCCACTTCACCACTAAGTGACAGTAACCACAAGCCATTTCACCACTGAGTGACAGTAACCACAAGCCACTTCAACACTGAGTGACAGTAACCACAAGCCACTTCAACACTGAGTGACAGTAACCACAAGCCACTTCACCACTGAGTGACAGTAACCACAAGCCACTTCACTGAGTGACAGTAACCACAAGCCACTTCACCACTAAGTGACAGTAACCACAAGCCACTTCACCACTGAGTGACAGTAACCACAAGCCACTTCACCACTGAGTGACAGTAACCACGTCCCATGATCAACCCCATGCCACTGTTTGACCACTTATTAATTCTCCCCACTGCACTGATACACCTCACACTTGATATTAACCTCACATACAGTTTTCAAGAATAACGTAGTGTGGCATGCACCAAGTACATTGGAATTTATTCAGCGTCCATCACATACCCACTGGTATGCCCTCTCGACCAGTAAACTAACAACTCAGAATGGAGCAGTTCTGGGGCCCCAACTGCTCTATGAATTGTCCAGTTCAATAACCAATAGCTTGACAGCTGCCCCTTCTCCCCACCCTCAGCCGAGGTAACATTGTGTTTGACCATCCGGCTGTAAGTCAGACACTCACTCAAACTGGTCTTGTACACTCGTACTCTCTTGTCTATTCTGAGGAGTAAAACCTCTTGTTATGAGTGACTCTTTGCTCTCTGCCTTGTTATACCGCTGATTTAATTATGTAAATACTGTACAAATCTGTGATACTGACACACCTATTGACTTGTCCGACTCCTTTGCTGACTACACTGTTTTCTTCCTGAAAGGGCATCAACGCTCAAACTCTTTATAGCTAGTTAAAGGTTCAAATAACGGAGTCAGGGTGAACTACACCATGTGTATAAGTAGTATGTGGTGCAGCATATGGGCGCCTGGCAAACCTAACAATAGCATTTTGACACCTGAGTAAGGAGTCATTTACACTGGTGTATGTCAGGCCCATATTGAAGTATGCAATACCAGGATAGAACGCATACTTGTTTGCCTTTGTTTAAATGAGTTGTCATGTCTTGAGACATTAGTTGCGGCCAAGTGTAACAGGCCTTGGATTGTTACCTGTGTTTGTAATACCTAGATTCCTAGACAGAAGGCATGGCTCAATTGGTGGCGCCTCCGGCCCACAACTGAAGGATCTGGGTTCGAACCCAGGGCGAGTGGAAATATTGGGCATGGTTCCTTACACCTGGTGTCCCTGTTCACCTAGCAGCAAGTAGGTACTTGGGTGTAGGTCGACTGCTGTGAGTCGCATCCTGAAGAACACCAAGGAACCCCAATGGAAATAAGAGACTTGTACTTTCTTGGGTGATCCTGGGTTCCTAACCCTATTGGGTTATCCTATGTTACTAATTATCCAGGGTACCCTGGGTTCCTAACTCTCTGGGTTATCTTCTGTTTACTAATTCTCCAGGTTACCCTGCGTTACTAACCCTCCGGGTTAATAATTTTAACATAATCTTCTCCAGGTTACCCTGCGTTACTAACCCTCCGGGTTAATAATTTTAACATAATCTTCTCCAGGTTACCCTGCGTTACTAACCCTCCGGGCTAATAATTTTAACATAATCTTCTATTATACATTACTGCATCAAATGCTTTTTCAAAACGTAGCAAGATGTAATCCAGTTATGCTTACGTCTTGTACGTCATTCCTTCTTCCATGAAGGAAAGCGCTTTCATAATGCCAGTTAAGAGCGTTTGACCAGACGAATTGGAGTTATCTCTCCAGTTCCTCGAATCAAACCTGATTCTCTCTCATTTCCCAGAGGCTGTGTAACACCTGCGGTTTGTAGAAATTTTCTGAAATGCTCCATCACATGGGATGATTTACCTCTCATACTCCATCACATGGGATGGTTTACCTCTCATACTCCATCACATAGGATGGTTTACCTCTCATACTCCATCACATGGGATGGTTTACCTCTCATACTCCATCACATGGGACGATTTACCTCCCATACTCCATCACATGGGACGGTTTACCTCTCATACTCCATCACATGGGACGGTTTACCTCTCATACTCCATCACATGGGACGGTTTACCTCTCATACTCCATCACATGGGACGATTTACCTCTCATGCTCCATCACATGGGACGGTTTACCTCTCATACTCCATCACATGGGACGATTTACCTCTCATACTCCATCACATGGGACGATTTACCTCTCATGCTCCATCATATGGGACGGTTTACCTCTCATACTCCATCACATGGGATGGTTTACCTCTCATATTCCATCCCATGGGACGGTTTACCTCTCATAATCCATCACATGGGACGGTTTACCTCTCATACTCCATCACATGGGACGGTTTACCTCTCATACTCCATCACATGGGACGGTTTACCTCTCATACTCCATCACATGGGACGATTTACCTCTCATGCTCCATCACATGGGACTGTTTACCTCACATACTCCATCACATGGGATGGTTTACCTCTCATACTCCATCACATGGGATGGTTTACCTCTCATACTCCATCACATGGGACGGTTTACCTCTCATATTCCATCCCATGGGACGGTTTACCTCTCATACTCCATCACATGGGACGGTTTACCTCTCATACTCCATCACATGGGACGGTTTACCTCTCATACTCCATCACATGGGACGGTTTACCTCTCATACTCCATCACATGGGATGGTTTACCTCTCATACTCCATCACATGGGATGGTTTACCTCTCATACTCCATCACATGGGATGGTTTACCTCTCATACTCCATCACATGGGATGGTTTACCTCTCATACTCCATCAAATGGGACGGTTTACCTCTCATACTCCATCACATGGGATGGTTTATCTCTCATGCTCCATCACATAGGATGGTTTACCTCTCATACTCCATCACATGGGATGGTTTACCTCTCATACTCCATCACATGGGATAGTTTACCTCTCATACTCCATCACATGGGATAGTTTACCTCTCATACTCCATCACATGGGATGGTTTATCTCTCATACTCCATCACATGGGATGGTTTACCTCTCATGCTCCATCACATGGGATGGTTTACCTCTCATGCTCTATCACATGGGATGGTTTACCTCTCATACTCCATCCCATGGGACGGTTTACCTCTCATGCTCCATCACATGGGATGGTTTACCTCTCATACTCCATCACATGGGATGGTTTATCTCTCATACTCCATCACATGGGATGGTTTACCTCTCATGCTCCATCACATGGGATGGTTTACCTCTCATGCTCCATCACATGGGATGGTTTACCTCTCATACTCCATCCCATGGGACGGTTTACCTCTCATGCTCCATCACATGGGATGGTTTACCTCTCATACTCCATCCCAATGGACGGTTTACCTCTCATGCTCCATCACATGGGATGGTTTACCTCTCATACTCCATCACATGGGATGGTTTACCTCTCATACTCCATCACATGGGATGGTTTACCTCTCATACTCCATCACATGGGATGGTTTACCTCTCATACTCCATCACATGGGATGGTTTACCTCTCATACTCCATCACATGGGACGGTATACCTCTCATGCTCCATCACATGGGATGGTTTACCACTCATGCTTCATCACATGGGATGGTTTACCTCTCATGCTCCATCACATGGGATGGTTTACCTCTCATACTCCATCACATGGGATAGTTTACCTCTCATACTCCATCACATGGGATGGTTTACCTCTCATACTCCATCACATGGGACGGTTTACCTCTCATGCTTAATCACATGGGATGGTTTACTTCTCATGCTCCATCACATGGGATGGTTTACCTCTCATGCTCCATCACATGGGATGGTTTACCTCTCATACTCCATCACATGGGATAGTTTACCTCTCATACTCCATCACATGGGATGGTTTATCTCTCATACTCCATCACATGGGATGGTTTACCTCTCATGCTCCATCACATGGGATGGTTTACCCTCATGCTCCATCACATGGGATGGTTTACCTCTCATACTCCATCCCATGGGACGGTTTACCTCTCATGCTCCATCACATGGGATGGTTTACCTGTCATACTCCATCACATGGGATGGTTTATCTCTCATACTCCATCACATGGGATGGTTTACCTCTCATGCTCCATCACATGGGATGGTTTACCTCTCATGCTCCATCAAATGGGATGGTTTACCTCTCATACTCCATCCCTTGGGACGGTTTACCTCTCATGCTCCATCACATGGGATGGTTTACCTCTCATACTCCATCCCAATGGACGGTTTACCTCTCATGCTCCATCACATGGGATGGTTTACCTCTCATACTCCATCACATGGGATGGTTTACCTCTCATACTCCATCATGGGATGGTTTACCTCTCATACTCCATCACATGGGATGGTTTACCTCTCATACTCCATCACATGGGACGGTATACCTCTCATGCTCCATCACATGGGATGGTTTACCTCTCATGCTTCATCACATGGGATGGTTTACCTCTCGTGCTCCATCACATGGGATGGTTTACCTCTCATACTCCATCACATGGGATAGTTTACCTCTCATACTCCATCACATGGGATGGTTTACCTCTCATACTCCATCCCATGGGACGGTTTACCTCTCATACTCCATCCAATGGGACGGTTTACCTCTCATGCTCCATCACATGGGATGGTTTACTTCTCATGCTCCATCACATGGGATGGTTTACCTCTCATGCTCCATCACATGGGATGGTTTACCTCTCATACTCCATCACATGTGATGGTTTACCTCTCATGCTCCATCACATGTGATGGTTTACCTCTCATGCTCCATCACATGTGATGGTTTACCTCTCATGCTCCATCACATTGGATGGTTTTCCTCTTATACTCCATCACATGTGATGGTTTACCTCTCATGCTCCATCACATGGGATGGTTTAGCTCTCATGGTTTGTTTAACTGTCATACTCCATCATCCAGGCTTGTCTTACTGTCACACTCCATCATCCAGGCTTGTCTTACTGTCACACTCCATCATCCAGGCTTGTCTTACTGTCACACTCCATCATCCAGGCTTGTCTTACTGTCACACTCCATCATCCAGGCTTGTCTTACTGTCACACTCCATCATCCAGGCTTGTCTTACTGTCACACTCCATCATCCAGGCTTGTCTTACTGTCACACTCCATCCTCCAGGCTTGTCTTACTGTCACACTCCATCATCCAGGCTTGTCTTACTGTCACACTCCATTATCAGGCTTGTCTTACTGTCACACTCCATCCTCCAGGCTTGTCTTACTGTCACACTCCATCATCCAGGCTTGTCTTACTGTCACACTCCATCATCCAGGCTTGTCTTACTGTCACACTCCATCCTCCAGGCTTGTCTTACTGTCACACTCCATCATCCAGGCTTGTCTTACTGTCACACTCCATCATCCAGGCTTGTCTTACTGTCACACTCCATCATCCAGGCTTGTCTTACTGTCACACTCCATTATCCAGGCTTGTCTTACTGTCACACTCCATCCTCCAGGCTTGTCTTACTGTCACACTCCATCATCCAGGCTTGTCTTACTGTCACACTCCATCATCCAGGCTTGTCTTACTGTCACACTCCATTATCCAGGCTTGTCTTACTGTCACACTCCATCCTCCAGGCTTGTCTTACTGTCACACTCCATCATCCAGGCTTGTCTTACTGTCACACTCCATCATCCAGGCTTGTCTTACTGTCACACTCCATCATCCAGGCTTGTCTTACTGTCACACTCCATCATCCAGGCTTGTCTTACTGTCACACTCCATCATCCAGGCTTGTCTTACTGTCACACTCCATCATCCAGGCTTGTCTTACTGTCATCTACAACTTCAGTACAACTTCAGTAGCCACGAGGATATTGTCAAGTATAACAAAAATTATAAGCCAAAATACAGCGGCTGGAAAAATAAAAAAATTGATTTCAAAAGAGGAAACTTAGAAAAAACCTTTCGGTCCGTCCTAGACCATTTTCATGTAACAAATAAGCGAGAAAAAGCAGAAATCAGAAAACAGTTGTGATTTGACGATAGTTCAGGACGGATCAAAAAGTCGTCATAAGTCTTATCTCTTAAATGTGAGTTATTTGTGAGTCGTTCCAGCCACAGTATTTGTGGCTGGAACAATTGATAGTTTTGTAGCGATAGTGCCAGCTCAGTGCCAGTCTCCTAGCTTAGGCTGACAAGTTCCATAACCTCATCAAATCAACAAACAGAAGGGGATCGAAATATACAGACCAATTGATCTTCTGAGTTTCTGAGTGTCCACGTGAGTTATTATTGAGCACTGACATTACACTTTACTGTGTCCCGTAACTCGATTGCTAGCCCACTCGGCTCATACATTGAGGTCCGAGGTTCGATGCAAGGTACGGGTGGAAGCATTAGGATGTGTTTCCTTAAGACACCTGCTGTCCATGGTGTGGGTCGCATCCTGGGCAAAAGTGACCTAATTTGCCAGAAATGCTATGCATAACCAGGGGTTTTCTGTATAGTAGTACGTCACTGATGTCAGCTAGGCCTGTATACCTTGTACATTTTTTTTCAACAAGTCGGCCGTCTCCCACCGAGGCAGGGTGACCCAAAAAGAAAGAAAATCCCCAAAAAGAAAATACTTTCATCATTCAACACTTTCACCACATTCATACATAATCACTGTCTTTGCAGAGGAGCTCAGATACGACAGCTGAGAATAAGTCCCTCCCAGCTGTCACTATCCCAGACCCCTCCTTTAAAGTGCAGGCATTGTACTTCCCATTTCCAGGACTCAAGTCCAACTAAATCAATTAACTGGTTTCACTGAATCCCTTCACAAAATATTACCCTGCTCACACTCCAACAGCTCGTCAGGTCCCAAAAACAATTCGTCTCCATTCACTCCTATCTAACACGCTCACACATGCTTGCTGGAAGTCCAAGCCCCTCGACCACAAAACCTCCTTTACCCCCTCCCTCCAACCTTTTCGAGGACGACCCCTACCCCGCCTTCCTTCCCCTACAGATTTATACGCTCTCCAAGTCATTCTACTTTGATCCATTCTCTCTAAATGACCAAACCACCTCAACAACCCCTCTTCAGCCCTCTGACAAATACTTTTAGTAACTCCACACATCCTCCTAATTTCCACACTCCGAATTTTCTGCATAATATTTACACCACACATTGCCCTTAGACAGGACATCTCCACTGCCTCCAGCCGCCTCCTCGCTGCAGCATTTGATACCCATGCTTCACACCCATATAAGAGTGTTGGTACCACTATACTTTCATACATTCCCTTCTTTGCCTCCATGGATAACGTTTTTGGTCTCCACAGATACCTCAACGCACCACTCACCTTTTTTCCTTCATAAATTCTATGGTTAACCTCATCCTTCATAAACCCATCCGCTGACAAGTCAACTCCCAAATATCTGAAAACATTCACTTCTTCCATACTCCCTCTCTCCAATGTGATATCCAATTTTTCTTTATTTAAATCGTTTGATAAACTCATCACTTACTCTTATCTATGTTCACTTTCAACTTTCTACCTTTACACACCCTTCCAAAATCGTCCACTAACCTTTGCAACTTTTCTTTAGAATCTTCCATAAGCACAGTATCATCAGCAAAAAGTAACTGTGTAACCTCCCATTTTGCATTTAATTCCCCATAATTTAATCCCACCCCTCTCCCCAACACCCTAGCATTTACTTCTTTTACAACCCCATCTATAAATATATTAAACAACCATGGTGACATTACACATCCCTGTCTAAGACCTACTTTTACAGGGAAGTAATCTCCCTCTCTCCTACACACCCTAACCTGAGCCTCACTATCTTCATAAAAACTCTTTACAGCATTCAGTAACTTACTACCTATTCCATACACTTGCAACATTTGCCACATTGCTTCCCAATCCACTCTATCATATGCCTTTTCTAAATCCATAAATGCAATGAAAACTTCTCTACCTTTATCTAAATACTGTTCACATATATGCTTCAATGTAAACACTTGATCTACACATCCCCTACCCACTCTAAAGCCTCCTTGCTCATCTGCAATCCTACTCTCTGTCTTACCTCTAATTCTTTCAATAATAACCCTGCCATACACTTTACCTGGTATACTCAGTAAACTTATTTCCCTATAATTCTTACAATTTCTTTTATCCCCTTCCCTTTATATAAAGGACCTATACATGCTCTCTGCCAATCCCTAGGTACCTTTCCCTCTTTCATACATTTATTAAACAAAAATACCAACCACTCCAACACTATATCCACCCCTGCTTTTAACATTTCTGTCATGATCCCGTCAGTTCCAGCTGCTTTACCCCCTTTCATTCTACGTAATGCCTCACGCACCTCTCCCACACTCGCATCTTGCTCTTCTTCACTCCAAAACGATATTATACCTCTCTGGCCAGTGCATGAAATTACCGCCTTCCTTTTTTCATCAACATTTAAAAGTTCCTCAAAATATTCCCGCTATCTACCCAATACCTCCAGCTCCCTATCTACCAACTCCCCTATTGACAAATCCATTCGTTCCCTAGGCTTTCTTAACTTGTTTATCTCACTACAAAATTTATTCTTGTTTTCAGCAAAATTTCTTGACAGAGCCTCTCCCACTCTTTCCTCTGCTCTCCTTTTGCACTCTCTCACCACTCTCTTCACCTTTCTTTTACTCTCCATATACTCTGCTCTTCTATTAACACTTCTGTTTTGTAAGAACCTCTCATAAGCTACCTTTTTCTCTTTTATCACAATTTTCACTTCATCATTCCACCACTCACTCCTCTTTCCTCCTGCACCCACCCTCCTATAGCCACAAACTTCTGCCCCATATTCTAATACTGCATTTTTAAAACTATCCCAACTCTCCTCAACCCCCCCCCCCCCACTACTCATACTTGCACTAGCCCACCTTTCTGCCAATAGTTGCTTATATCTCACCCTAACTTCCTCCTCCCTTAGTTTATACACTTTTACCTCTCTCTTTCTTGTTGTTGCCATTTTCTTTTTGTCCCATCTACCTTTTACTCTAACTGTAGCTACAACCAAATAATGATCCGATATATCCGTTGCCCCTCTATAAACATGTACATCCTGAAGCCTACCCATCAACCTTTTATCCACCAATTCATAATCTAACAAACTACTTTCATTACGTGCTATATCATACCTTGTATACTTATTTATCCTCTTTTTCATAAAATATGTATTACTTATTACCAAACCTCTTTCTACACATAGCTCAATTAACAGTTCCCCATTTACATTTACCCCTGGCACCCCAAATTTACCCACTACTCCCTCCACAACATTTTTACCAACTTTAGCATTAAGATCCCCAACCACAATTACTCTCTCACTTGGTTCAAAACTCCCCACACTCACTCAACATTTCCCAAAATCTCTCTCTCTCCTCTACACTTCTTTCTTCTCCAGGTGCATAAACACTTACTATAACCCACTTTTCACATCCAACCTTTATTTTACTCCACATAATCTTTGAATTTATACATTTATAATCCCTCTTTACCTGCCATAACTGATTATTCAACATTATTGCCACTCCTTCTTTAGCTCTAACTCTATTTGAAACTCCTGACCTAATCCCATTTATTTCTCCCCACTGAAACTCTCCTACCCCCTTCAGCTTTGTCTCACTTAAAGCCAGGACATCCAGCTTCTTTTCATTCATAACATCTACAATCATCTCTTTCTTATCATTCGCACAACATCCACGCACATTCAAACATCCCACTTTGACGGTTTTCTTCTTTTTCTTTTTAGTAAGCTATACAGGAAAAGGGGTTACTAGCCCATTGTTCCCGGCATTTTAGTTGACTTTTACAACACGCATGGCTTACGGAGGAAAGATTCTTGTTCCACTTCCCCATGGATATGAAAGGAAAAGCAATAAGAACAAAAACTATTAAGATAAAATCAAAGAAAACTCAGATGAGTGTGTATACATAAACGTGTACATGTATGTGTAGTGTGACCTAAGTGTAAGTAGAAATAAAGATTATTATTAAGTTGAGCCTAGTTGAGCCTAGTTCTCCCAGATAACGTTCACTTAAACCTCCACTGCTAATCACTGTAGAAAGTCGTGGTTGCCGGTGCGTCAAAATAAATATGGTTATACATTCTGGACACGAGTTGTGCTTTCATACTGGTGAAGAGCTCTTGATCCAGAGAACTGGAGCTATTCCTCTTCTTCCGATCAAATTAAGGCGCTGTATGACCATTCTGGTTTACCACCTCCCTATGAACATACAATATAACATACAATTTATTCAAATGCACTCATCTCCCTAGTTACTCTTATCTATCTGCTCCACTTTTACTTACAATTATCTATCTGCTCCACTTTTACTTACAATTATCTATCTGCTCCACTTTTACTTACAATTATCTATCTACTCCACTTTTACTTACAATTATCTATCTCCTCCACTTTTACTTACAATTATCTATCTCCACTTCACAATTATCTATCTCCACTTTTACTTACAATTATCTATCTCCTCCACTTTTACTTACAATTATCTATCTCCTCCACTTTTACTTACAATTATCTATCTCCTCCACTTTTACTTACAATTATCTATCTCCTCCACTTTTACTTACAATTATCTATCTCCACTTTTACTTACAATTATCTATCTCCTCCACTTTTACTTACAATTATCTATCTGCTCCACTTTTACTTACAATTATCTATCTGCTCCACTTTTACTTACAATTATCTATCTCCTCCACTTTACTTACAAATATCTATCTCCTCCACTTTTACTTACAATTATCTATCTCCTCCACTTTTACTTACAATTATCTATCTCCTCCACTTTTACTTACAATTATCTATCTCCTCCACTTTTACTTACAATTATCTATCTCCTCCACTTTTACTTACAATTATCTATCTCCTCCACTTTACTTACAATTATCTATCTCCTCCACTTTTACTTACAATTATCTATCTCCTCCACTTTTACTTACAATTATCTATCTCCTCCACTTTTACTTACAATTATCTATCTCCTCCACTTTACTTACAATTATCTATCTCCTCCACTTTTACTTACAATTATCTATCTCCACTTTTACTTACACTTCTTCCTTAACCAATTCCTTAATTTTAGTGGAAAACCCGAAATTTCCTAAAAATTAAATATCAGTTCTGTTTTTATAGATACGCTTGTTTTTCAGTGTGTGCTGAGTGCTAGCACACTCAGCTCACACACTGAGGTCCGGGGGTCGATCCCCGGTACGGCTGGAAAACATTAGGACGTGTTTCCATAAGACACCCGTTGTCCCTGTTCACCCATCAGTAAAATAGGTACCTGGGTGTTAGTCGACTGGTGTGGGTCGCATCCTGGGGACAAAATTGACTTAATTTGACCGAAATGGTGTGCATAAGAAGCGGGTTTCTATGTAGTAGTATATTACGGCTTGATAAAGCTCCTGGTGAGCGAAACGTTGCCACAATAAAATGTCACATTAGTTGCAACCGAGTCCATTTATACCGATACTTTCGCCGCTCATACTTCCTTCACCTCTACACATTATCCTCCGCATTGCTTTCTCTCAGATTTATCGTCGCCTTTAATATCTTTTGTCTGTTTTATTCTCCACTTCATCACATTATCTTTTCCAACTGTAACCACTTCCTTCATTCTTCTGGATAATTACTTCACATTTCTTCTGGATAATTACTTCACATTACTCCCAACCTCTCTCATGACCTGCTCTGACTTACCGCCGGTCACAGGCACTTGTCGATACACACTTGGCCTGGTGGGTGTTGTTTCTGTGTTGGTGAATGAGAGAGAGAGAGAGAGAGAGAGAGAGAGAGAGAGAGAGAGAGAGAGAGAGAGAGAGAGAGAGAGAGAGGAGATTAGGGATAAGCAACGGGGAAGCGGAAAGATTCTTAGGATTACTGAACTCTGGATAACCCAACAAATCCAAGTAATGTATCATATTAGGTGTCTTTAAAGAGGGAACTTTAAAGAGGTTGCCTGTTACGTTTTTCTCCTTATTGTCTTCCCTTCCTCCTATTCGATTTTATTTCGCCTACGACTCAAGAATCCCCTCAGCCGATCGGATTCAAACTTTTAACGTTTATGTACGGCAACGAGGACCAGATTCTAGAAACAACTAGCATGTGCAGTCGCCCTATAACCAAAGTTGATGATTAAGACACATGTGGAACAGTTGGGTATCAGTCCCTCACAACATGTCTTCTCCAGGCTGAGGGACTGACCACCTCAAATACTATTTCTCCAAGGTTGATGGACTGATTACATCATCTTTACTACTACACCTGCTACGTCTTCAGCTGAAGAGGATTCCAAAAGGGGGTCGAAATATACACATCAACCTCCTGTATTTCTGTCTCCAAGTGTTCATTATATTTTAGTTATTCATAAATGCATCTATTCCCACTCTTCGACACAAATATTTTATTAACTATAGGTTCCCATAGCTAGCAAGCACATAGCATTTATTAAAATCCTCTTATAGGCGTCTAAACCCCATAGAAAAAATTCTGGCAGCAAAATGAGCTTTTAAAATGATTTGCTTTTGGTGTTGTTGATCTGTGAAAATAATACATATTTTTTATTTCATCTATAAAACTATGATAAATATACTAAGATATACAGATAGTTCTACTTGCTGATCATGACATTAGATAGTAATTAGAACATTAAGGTAAGGGCGATTATCTTCTGTTTCCCATTGTATTCGAATTTGTCGGAAGGTTAAAAATGACTTAAGCTACGGTGCTAGACACGGCATTATGCCGTGACTAGCACTGTATGGGTGCTGATGTTTGTTCTCCAAGGAAGCTTCGTCACAAAACAGCTGGAGAATGTCTCTCCTGATCAAAAGAGACTTTAAGAGATAAGATTTTGTTCGGATTTTTAATCCCGGAGGGTTAACCCCCCAGGATAACCCAAAAAAAGGTCAGTGCATCATCGGGGGACTGTCTGTCTTATTTACATTAGGTTTCTTCAATTTTTTTCCCCCAGGATGCGACCCATACTAGTCGACTAACACCCAGGTACCTACTTGCTAGGTGAACGGGGACAATAGATATAAGGAAATATACCCAATGCTTCCACCCTTGTCTGGGATCGAACCACGGACACTGTGTGTGAGACGAGAGTGTCGCCTCCCCTCAACACCACAGTAACAAATGTGTTATGCATCCAAAGCCTAAATAAAAGTTAGTAAACCTTATTCGCTGGTCAGTCTTACAGAAAAGTTCACATTGATTCTGTCCTCCATAGATCTCAAATTGACATTTTTCTTGAAGGCTTTTGGAAAATTTGAATACTGGTTTTGATAAGATAATTTGTAAGTTCCTAATAATATTAAATGGCTTTAAATCTTCAAACTAATAACTTGGTAACGCAGCTTCTGAGCGGCTTCAAACTTAGTGTATTATGGGATATTGCTCTATGTGAGATAACTACACAATGCCTCTTGAATTTGGCTTTAAACTTTTAAAGTTGGTCTTTCTTGATGGACAGTTTAATTTGTGTTGAGTTGTGTACGTCCTAATTTGTCAATTTTTATTAGAGAAATTGGGATTTTAATCTCCATGTGATAACTTGTAAATATTTTTTCAATACATTTAACTGCTTTACAAACTTATGCCGCGCTCTGCACTATGCCTTTCGCGTGCACTGAGGTAGAGAGGACTGAGGTTATGCAATACGGGGATACCTTTTTCCGATCGTGCAGCGACCGAAATACATCTAGTTTCTATTAATGTCCCTCTTTAGGATGCGAGCCAGAGTATCCAACTGACTCTCGGGTACCTGTGTATATGTTAAGTGGATTGGGGCAACAGATGCCCATACGTCTCGTCTTGCACGGGAATTTAACCCGGGTCCATTCGGTTGAGAGCCGACTACCTGGACCACTGAGATGACAGTCACCCAGAGGAGGTGGTGTGTGAAGGTTTGCATGTTGAAATGCAAGTTCTGGTGCAGCAAAAGTCACAATACCATGACTGGAATTATTTACCCACAAAAAAATAACACTTTCGCGAGGAAACTATGCAGGACGTTTCGGTCCGTAAACGTCCTCTATAATTTCCTCTCGAAAGTGTTGGTTTTTGTTGAATGTGGTGGAGAATATTGGCAGGTGAGTCACGTAAGAAGAACATGGCGAGACAGACACAGGTGCCAGGAACACTTGTCACACTGTGCACTCCAACACTCACTATTTGCTTCGTTTTGTTTAACAAGCGCCGAGCCCGCAGGAGTTATACAGCTTCTAGGGTAATGGGAGGTAATCAGGGTCGATCAAAGGGCAGGGTTAATGGTCCTTAAAAGCCCCCTCCTCCTCCCCCCTCCATGTATAACTCAAAATGAAAACGATACTAAACCGTAAAAGAAATCTTATTTTTTTGAGATAACACAACACTTGCTTGTATGCTGAAACTAAAGCAGATTATTTCTATGTCTCCTGATTGCAAGTTCCTGAATCAGTTCATGGAAGGTGACTCGACGAAGCATATTTCCTTACTCATTGCATTCCGTCTTTCACTACTGTGTCGAGAAGATCAATATGACTGAATTTCATTTTTCCTGTCTCATATAACTTTGCACGAGTGTGTAACAGAGACTCATGGTCAGGCCAACAGGACGTGAGTCAACTTGCTTCGTCAATCTTGTCAATCTTCGTCAGATAATTCTGTATCGTTTAGAAAAAAAAATCTGATTGATACTTCTTTGTGTACTTCATCTGTCCTCTTCATAAGAGCTTCCAGTGTATTAATTATAGCTGATAGATAAATGGTTCAGAGAACCGACAAGATGATAAATTAACCACATGTTCAACACTTGGGTATCTTTATTTTGTAGACGTTTCGCCCCGTAGTGGGTTCATCAGTCCAATACAAAGAAGAATGGTGAAGATCATAAGGAGTTTGAGGTAATCAGTCCCTCAGCCTGGAGTCCAGTTAATTAGTCCATCAAGCTTGAGAGACTGAGATATGGCTTGCTAAAAATGAGTCAGACTAAGCCACAAGCTCAAACAATCCCAATAAATTTTCATTCTGCAATTATCCAAATGTCTCCTTTGACTCTTGGAGGTGCAGACCAGGTTCAGTCTCTGAAGCACCTGGAGGTGCAGACCAGGTTCAGTCTCTGAAGCACCTGGAGGTGCAGACCAGGTTCAGTCTCTGAAACACCTGGAGGTGCAGACCAGGTTCAGTCTCTGAAGCACCTGGAGGTGCAGACCAGGTTCAGTCTCTGAAACACCTGGAGGTGCAGACCAGGTTCAGTCTCTGAAGCACCTGGAGGTGCAGACCAGGTTCAGTCTCTGAAGCACCTGGAGGTGCAGACCAGGTTCAGTCTCTGAAACACCTGGAGGTGCAGACCAGGTTCAGTCTCTGAAGCACCTGGAGGTGCAGACCAGGTTCAGTCTCTGAAGCACCTGGAGGTGCAGACCAGGTTCAGTCTCTGAAACACCTGGAGGTGCAGACCAGGTTCAGTCTCTGAAGCACCTGGAGGTGCAGACCATGTTCAGTCTCTGAAGCACCTGGAGGTGCAGACCAGGTTCAGTCACTGAATCACCTGGAGGTGCAGGCCAGGTTCAGTCTCTGAAGCACCTGGAGGTGCAGACCAGGTTCAGTCACTGAAACACCTGGAGGTGCAGACCAGGTTCAGTCTCTGAAACACCTGGAGGTGCAGACCAGGTTCAGTCTCTGAAGCACCTGGAGGTGCAGACCAGGTTCAGTCTCTGAAACACCTGGAGGTGCAGACCAGGTTCAGTCTCTGAAGCACCTGGAGGTGCAGACCAGGTTCAGTCTCTGAAGCACCTGGAGGTGCAGACCAGGTTCAGTCTCTGAAGCACCTGGAGGTGCAGACCAGGTTCAGTCTCTGAAGCACCTGGAGGTGCAGACCAGGTTCAGTCACTGAAACACCTGGAGGTGCAGACCAGGTTCAGTCTCTGAAGCACCTGGAGGTGCAGACCAGGTTCAGTCACTGAAACACCTGGAGGTGCAGACCAGGTTCAGTCTCTGAAACACCTGGAGGTGCAGACCAGGTTCAGTCTCTGAAACACCTGGAGGTGCAGACCAGGTTCAGTCACTGAAACACCTGGAGGTGCAGACCAGGTTCAGTCTCTGAAACACCTGGAGGTGCAGACCAGGTTCAGTCTCTGAAACACCTGGAGGTGCAGACCAGGTTCAGTCTCTGAAACACCTGGAGGTGCAGACCAGGTTCAGTCTCTGAAACACCTGGAGGTGCAGACCAGGTTCAGTCTCTGAAGCACCTGGAGGTGCAGACCAGGTTCAGTCTCTGAAGCACCTGGAGGTGCAGACCAGGTTCAGTCACTGAAGCACCTGGAGGTGCAGACCAGGTTCAGTCTCTGAAGCACCTGGAGGTGCAGACCAGGTTCAGTCTCTGAAGCACCTGGAGGTGCAGACCAGGTTCAGTCACTGAAACACCTGGAGGTGCAGACCAGGTTCAGTCCTGAAACACCTGGAGGTGCAGACCAGGTTCAGTCTCTGAAGCACCTGGAGGTGCAGACCAGGTTCAGTCTCTGAAACACCTGGAGGTGCAGACCAGGTTCAGTCTCTGAAGCACCTGGAGGTGCAGACCAGGTTCAGTCTCTGAAGCACCTGGAGGTGCAGACCAGGTTCAGTCTCTGAAGCACCTGGAGGTGCAGACCAGGTTCAGTCACTGAAGCACCTGGAGGTGCAGACCAGGTTCAGTCTCTGAAGCACCTGGAGGTGCAGACCAGGTTCAGTCACTGAAACACCTGGAGGTGCAGACCAGGTTCAGTCTCTGAAGCACCTGGAGGTGCAGACCAGGTTCAGTCTCTGAAGCACCTGGAGGTGCAGACCAGGTTCAGTCTCTGAAACACCTGGAGGTGCAGACCAGGTTCAGTCTCTGAAACACCTGGAGGTGCAGACCAGGTTCAGTCTCTGAAGCACCTGGAGGTGAAGACCAGGTTCAGTCTCTGAAACACCTGGAGGTGCAGACCAGGTTCAGTCTCTGAAACACCTGGAGGTGCAGACCAGGTTCAGTCTCTGAAACACCTGGAGGTGCAGACCAGGTTCAGTCTCTGAAGCACCTGGAGGTGCAGACCAGGTTCAGTCTCTGAAGCACCTGGAGGTGCAGACCAGGTTCAGTCTCTGAAACACCTGGAGGTGCAGACCAGGTTCAGTCACTGAAACACCTGGAGGTGCAGACCAGGTTCAGTCACTGAAACACCTGGAGGTGCAGACCAGGTTCAGTCACTGAAACACCTGGAGGTGCAGACCAGGTTCAGTCACTGAAACACCTGGAGGTGCACCAGGTTCAGTCACTGAAACACCTGGAGATGCAGACCAGGTTCAGTCTCTAAGCACCTGGAGGTGCAGACCAGGTTCAGTCACTGAGCACCTGGAGGTGCAGACCAGGTTCAGCTCGGCACTGGAGGTGCAGACCAGGTCGTCACTAAGCACTGGAGTGCACAGTCAGTCTCAACACCTGGAGGCAGACCAGGTTCAGTCCAACACCGGAGGTGAGACCAGTCGTCCTGAACCTGGGCACAGGTTGTCCACACTGGGTGAGCCGGTTCAGTTCTGAAACCCTGGAGGTGCGACGGTTCAGTCCTGACACCTGGAGCAGCCGTTCAGTCCTGAACACCTGGAGGCAGCCAGGTTCATCCTGACACGAGGTGGACCAGGTTCAGTCCTGCACCTGAGGGGCGTCAGTCCTGACCTGAGTCAGCAGGCACCAACACTGATGGCAGGTTCAGCTGGCTTCGTCTCTGAAGCACCTGGAGGTCAGACCAGGTTCAGTCCTGAAGCACCTGGAGGTGCAGACCAGGTTCAGTCTCTGAAACACCTGGAGGTGCAGACCAGGTTCAGTCTCTGAAACACCTGGAGGTGCAGACCAGGTTCAGTCACTGAAACACCTGGAGGTGCAGACCAGGTTCAGTCTCTGAAACACCTGGAGGTGCAGACCAGGTTCAGTCTCTGAAACACCTGGAGGTGCAGACCAGGTTCAGTCTCTGAAGCACCTGGAGGTGCAGACCAGGTTCAGTCTCTGAAGCACCTGGAGGTGCAGACCAGGTTCAGTCTCTGAAGCACCTGGAGGTGCAGACCAGGTTCAGTCTCTGAAACACCTGGAGGTGCAGACCAGGTTCAGTCTCTGAAACACCTGGAGGTGCAGACCAGGTTCAGTCTCTGAAACACCTGGAGGTGCAGACCAGGTTCAGTCTCTGAAGCACCTGGAGGTGCAGACCAGGTTCAGTCTCTGAAGCACCTGGAGGTGCAGACCAGGTTCAGTCTCTGAAACACCTGGAGGTGCAGACCAGGTTCAGTCACTGAAACACCTGGAGGTACAGACCAGGTTCAGTCTCTGAAGCACCTGGAGGTACAGACCAGGTTCAGTCTCTGAAGCACCTGGAGGTGCAGACCAGGTTCAGTCTCTGAAACACCTGGAGGTACAGACCAGGTTCAGTCTCTGAAGCACCTGGAGGTACAGACCAGGTTCAGTCTCTGAAGCACCTGGAGGTGCAGACCAGGTTCAGTTTCTGAAGCACCTGGAGGTGCAGACCAGGTTCAGTCTCTGAAGCACCTGGAGGTACAGACCAGGTTCAGTCTCTGAAGCACCTGGAGGTACAGACCAGGTTCAGTCTCTGAAGCACCTGGAGGTGCAGACCAGGTTCAGTTTCTGAAGCACCTGGAGGTACAGACCAGGTTCAGTTTCTGAAGCACCTGGAGGTGCAGACCAGGTTCAGTCTCTGAAGCACCTGGAGGTGCAGACCAGGTTCAGTTTCTGAAGCACCTGGAGGTGCAGACCAGGTTCAGTCTCTGAAACAATGTCCACTTTTTGAGTTTTCTGATCATTTTCGTTATTTTTTTCGTCTCTTCAGGAAGTTACATTGCTGTGCTGGCAACGATTTATCCTGTTTCTATTTTAGTTCTCTAAAATAAAAAAAAAAGTTATACGATGCAACACACAACAGGATCTTATTTCCTCGCTTTATTACGATCTACGTTAGTAGGCGGGGATAAGTAATACAAAAAAAATAGGGAAATGTATATAGTGGAGTGTAAAGATGTCTAAGTATCAAATATCAAACACTTCAAAACAATATTTTTGGTGCCATTGTTGTACTGGTACCCTGAGCACGTACCTGATCTACCTATTGGGTAATCCAACACCGGCGCTGAGGACATTAAGTATTCCCACAAGGGTTCAGTAGCTGGACTCTGGTCAGGGTGGTCACCATGACGGCTGTCTTTACAGCCGTCCATAATTTCAACCTCTCCCGGAGGCAGTGGAAACCTGACGCTATCACAACCCTGTCAGTAATGGCACTTATTCTAAGCTCATATGTACGTTATCTCAACCGACGTACATTTACCTTGTGAATATATGGTTTACAAAACAGACACGTTGATAAAAGAGACACTTTTGAGTATCTTTATTCCAGAATAAAGATACTCCAATATTGCAAAAGTATCTCTTTTATATTTCCTTTATATCACGCTGTGTCATCTGCCCGAAGACTCTCAGAACCCAGATTGAAATATACGGTGAGGTTAAATTAGAATTTTTACCATGGTGTCATAGCCCACTGTGACACAGCCCACTGTGTCACAGCCCACTGTGTCACAGCCCACTGTGTCACAGCCCACTGTGTCACAGCCCACTGTGTCACAGCCCACTGTGTGCCTGAACTCTGGCTGAGCATGTTGCAATGCGGTGGGTCATCTGAGGTGTGATAGCTACGCATTTCTGAAAGACTCCGAGAGAATGAGTGACGCTAAGGTTTCCGTATTTAAGTCAACCCACGTAGGTGGGAACCAGCTGCTTTATAAACATATATTCATGTGTATGTATGTATGTATGTATGTATGTATGTATGTATGTATGTATGTATGTATGTATGTATGTATGATTGTATGCATGTATGTATGTATGTATGTATGTATGTATGTATGTATGTATGTATGTATGTATGTATGTATGTATGTATGTATGTATGTATGCATTTACGTATGTATGTACTCACCTATTTGTACTCACCAATTTGTGGTTGCAGGGCTCCGCCTATTCGCTGGTCGCTACCATGTGTGTATGTATATGTATATATATATAATATATATATATATATATATATATATATATATATATATATATATATATATATATATATATAATATATATATATATACCTAATATAAATATATATATATATATATATATATATATATATATATATATATATATATATATATATATATATATATATATATATATACTTACATTTATGAACAGTAAATATATTTAAGTATAGGTCCGGTGGCCTCGACAGAAATTTCTGACTTGCCTTGACCCCGCGACCTTTAATGCGCGTCTGTGCGATGCTCCCGCTGGCAGTGTGCCTTCAAATGTTTATGTGGCGACACAGGCACTGCTTGTTAATGTTTCTAGTCGCTTTCCTCTGCCTGCGAACGCTTTCACTTGCTTCTCTTGGACAGGTCAGCGTTTCCAGTTATATTTCTTCCAACAGTTTTGATATGTACTGTTTTTTAGGTTCAAGTCGTTTATATACTATTTTTTTACTCAGGTCTCGAGCGTTTGCCCTCAGGATCACGGCTGTGGTCTGAGACTTTTACACTTGTTTTCGCTCAAGTTTCAGCCGATTATACTTGCTTTTACTTAGTTTCAGTCGCTTTAATCTCAAGATCATGGCGTTAAAACACGTTTTTATCAGGTTCACAAGCGATTATACTTACCATTACTTAAAATCCAGTCATTTAATCTTAGGTATATAAAGCTTAAATTTCCGTTTAGCTGAATTCCGTGGCTATTTAGTCTCTTAGTTTCTAAGGTTCGAGGTGATTATATTTATTTTCACTTAGGTTCCAGGCGTTTAAATTCGATTTTCCTCAGGTTCCAGAAGATTATATTCATTTTTATTTAGGTTCCAGGCATCTAAACTCGTCTGAGGAGATTAGAAACGAATGAACCCTTTTTATGTAGATTCCGAATGTTTTTTTAAGTTTATTTCTGGATAAAATCGTTGCTACCTCTTTAAAAATGTTTGTTGTTCTTCTATGACGTTAAATATATTTAGTCATATATCTCTTGTGTCCAGAATTTCCAGCTCAGCAGCAGTTTTTGTTGCACAACCGCAAGGACCTGGGTTCAATGCAGGGCGGGGCGAGATGTGTGGGTAAGTTTCCTAACACCTGCTGCCCTTCATAGATACCTAGGAGTTAGTGTTGCGTCCGTCAGGCTGTGTCTTACTTGTTAAAGGAAGATATACTCTGATGATGTCCTCGTCGAGCAGGGACAAGATTTAGCTAAGTGTAATAATTACACAATGTTGTCTCTATAATTAAATTAATATCTACTTTACTTCCTGGTTTTATAACTCATCCCCTATAATTTACAAGACCAGTGATTAAGGCCAAAGGACAAGTGCCTCATTCACCGTTTTCTAAACCAGAGTCTTCTATCAGTTAGTCGACTATTGTGGGTCGCATCCTAGAATAGGATCTAAGCACTAGAATGGAAAAAACCGGTCACATTTCTGGGTTACCCCTGTTAACACTTTTTGGGACCTAGTTCCTAGGCCTTTTGTGTATCCATATAAACTTGCCCTACCCTCCGCACGATGGATATGGCACATAAAATAAAGAAGCCACTTTGTTAAAATCTAGGAAAAAATCTAGGAAAAAACCTGGGTTATCCTGAGTTATTAAGTTTCTGGGATAATAATCCGAATTATCTTATACTACCGTGTGTCTGTATGTGTGTGTGTATGTATGTGTGTATTCTCCTATACATAGTTGCAGAGGTCGAGTCTTAGCTCCTAGCCCCACCTCTCAACTTGCCGCTTCCCAGATTCACTCTCCTAGCCTCGTGTGTGTACTCACCTAGTTGTGGTTGCAGGGGTCGAGTCACAGCTTCTGGCCCCGCCTCTTCACTGGCCGCTACCGGGTCACTCTCCCTGCGCCATGAGCTTTATCATACCTCTTCTTAAAATTATGTATGGATCCTGCCTCCACTACATCACTTCCTAAACTATTCCACTTCCCGACCACTCTGTGACTAAAGAAATACTTCCTAACATCTCTGTGATTCATCTGAGTCTTCAACTTCCAACTGTGTCCCCTTGTTGCTGTGTCCCATCTCTGAAACATTCTGTCTTTGTCCACCTTGTCAATTCCTCTCAGTATCTTATATGTCGTTATCATGTCCCCCCTATCTCTCCTGTCCTCCAGTGTCGTCAGGTCGATTTCCCTTAACCTCTCCGCATAGGACATACCCCTTAGCTCCGGGACTAGTCTTGTTGCAAACCTTTGCACTTTCTCTAGCTTCTTTACATGCTTGGCTAGGTGTGGGTTCCAAACTGGCGCTGCATACTCCAATATGGGCCTAACGTACACAGTGTACAGAGTCCTGAACGCTTCTTTATTAATATGTCGGAATGCTGTTCTTAGGTTTGCTAGGCGCCCGTATGCTGCAGCAGTTATTTGGTTGATGTGCGCCTCAGGAGATGTGCCTGGTGTTATGTGTGTGTGTGTGTGTGTGTGTGTGTGTGTGTGTGTGTGTGTGTGTGTGGAGGAAGCATGAGAGATTCAATTAAAACTGTGACAACTTTACTGATGGAACGATAACACTTTGATAATGATTGTAAGGTCACTCATAACTACTAAATATATGAGTCAATTTACAGAATAAATCCCATCTCCAACAGGTTGTGTACATATAGTTTGATAACTGTATTATGGACGCAGTACCCGTCGTGTGGGTGGTAGTCACCCCATCCCAGTCGTGTGGGTGGTAGTCACCCCATCCCAGTCGTGTGGGTGGTAGTCACCCCATCCCAGTCGTGTGGGTGGTAGTCACCCCATCCCAGTCGTGTGGGTGGTAGTCACCCCATCAAAGTCGTGTAGGTGGTAGTCACCCCATCCCAGTCGTGTGGGTGGTAGCCACCCCATCAAAGTCGTGTGGGTGGTAGCCACCCCATCCCAGTCGTGTGGGTGGTAGTCACCCCATCCCAGTCGTGTGGGTGGTAGTCACCCCATCCCAGTCGTGTGGGTGGTAGTCACCCCATCCCAGTCGTGTGGGTGGTAGTCACCCCATCAAAGTCGTGTAGGTGGTAGTCACCCCATCCCAGTCGTGTGGGTGGTAGCCATCCCATCCCAGTCGTGTGGGTGGTAGCCACCCCATCCCAGTCGGGGGGTGGTAGTCACCCCATCCCAGTCGTGTGGGTGGTAGTCACCCCATCCCAGTCGTGTGGGTGGTAGTCACCCATCCAGTCTGTGGGTGGTAGTCACCCCATCAAAGTCGTGTAGGTGGTAGTCACCCCATCCCAGTCGTGTGGGTGGTAGCCATCCCATCCCAGTCGTGTGGGTGGTAGCCACCCCATCCCAGTCGTGTGGGTGGTAGTCACCCCATCCCAGTCGTGTGGGTGGTAGTCACCCCATCCCAGTCGTGTGGGTGGTAGCCCCCATCCCAAAACGTGTGGTGGTAGCCATCCCCATCCCAGTCGTGTGGGTGGTAGCCATCCCATCCCAGTCGTGGGTGGTAGCCACCCCATCCCAGTCGTGTGGGTGGTAGTCACCCATCCCAGTCGTGTGGGTGGTAGTCACCCCATCCCAGTCGTGTGGGTGGTAGTCACCCCATCCCAGTCGTGTGGGTGGTAGTCACCCCATCCCAGTCGTGTGGGTGGTAGCCATCCCATCCCAATCGTGTGGGTGGTAGCCATCCCATCCCAATCGTGTGGGTGGTAGTCACCCCATCCCAATCGTGTGGGTGGTAGTCACCCCATCCCAGTCGTGTGGGTGGTAGTCACCCCATCCCAGTCGTGTGGGTGGTAGTCACCCCATCCCATCGTGTGGGTGGTGTGCCCCCATCCCAATCGTGGGTGGTAGTCACCCCATCCCATCGGTGGTGTGCCCCATCCCGTCGGGGTGGGTAGTCACACCCATCCCAGTCGTGTGGGTGGTAGTCACCCCATCCCAATCGTGTGGGTGGTATCACCCCATCCCAATCGTGTGGTGGTAGTCACCCCATCCAGTCGTGGGGGGTATCACCCCATCCCAGTCTGTGGGTGGTAGTCACCCCATCCCAGTCGTGTGGGTGGTAGTCACCCCATCCCATCGTGTGGGTGGTAGTCACCCCCATCAGTCGTGTGGGTGGTTCCCATCCCAGTGTGTGGACCATCCCATCCCACTGTGGTGGAGCCACCCCATCCCACGTGTGGGTGGTAGTCACCATCCCAGTCGTGGGTGGTAGTCACCCCATCCCAGTCGTGTGGGTGGTAGTCACCCCATCAAAGTCGTGTAGGTGGTAGTCACCCCATCCCAGTCGTGTGGGTGGTAGCCATCCCATCCCAATCGTGTGGGTGGTAGCCACCCCATCCCAGTCGTGTGGGTGGTAGTCACCCCATCCCAGTCGTGTGGGTGGTAGTCACCCCATCCCAGTCGTGTGGGTGGTAGTCACCCCATCCCAGTCGTGTGGGTGGTAGTCACCCCATCCCAGTCGTGTGGGTGGTAGTCACCCCATCCCAGTCGTGTGGGTGGTAGCCATCCCATCCCAGTTGTGTGGGTGGTAGCCATCCCATCCCAATCGTGTGGGTGGTAGTCACCCCATCCCAGTCGTGTGGGTGGTAGTCACCCCATCCCTGTCGTGTGGGTGGTAGTCACCCCATCCCAATCGTGTGGGTGGTAGCCATCCCATCCCAGTCGTGTGGGTGGTAGCCATCCCACCCCAGTCGTGTGGGTGGTAGTCACCCCATCCCAATCGTGTGGGTGGTAGCCATCCCATCCCAATCGTGTGGGTGGTAGTCACCCCATCCCAGTCGTGTGGGTGGTAGTCACCCCATCCCAGTCGTGTGGGTGGTAGTCACCCCATCCCAATCGTGTGGGTGGTAGTCACCCCATACTAATAGTGTGGGTGATAGTCACTCCATGCCTATCCAGTGGATGATAGTCATAATATTACACAGGATCATAATGAATCCAGGGACTGGGCGCCGACATTGTATTAGCTAAGCAAGATAGAGTAGTAACGACGCCTTTACAGCATTAGTAATGAGTTGGTTACACAAGGCACATCTCACACCACTGTGACCTTCACTGCCAATGTATCGTATTTCAACTGCAAGCTGTGCACTGCAAGCTGTGCACTGCAAGCTGTGCACTGCAAGCTGTGCACTGCAGTAAGGAGGGAGTCACTTTTTCCACAGCTTAAAAAATCAGTTACGATAGCAATAACAATAATATAAGTAATCTTTATTTCTACAAGTACATGTACAAAGTACAGAGGCTTAGCTGACATCAGTGACATACTAGTATATAGAAAGCCACTTGTTATACAAAGCATTTCAGGCAAATTGGGTTAATTCTGTCCCCGGGATGCGACCCACACCAGCCGACTAACACCCAGGTACCTATTTTACTGATAGGTGAACATGGACAGCAGGTGTCTTAAGGAAACACATTCTAATGTTTCCACCCGTACCGGGGATCGAACCACGGACCTCAGTGTGTGAGCTGAGTGCGCTAGCAATCGAGCTACGGGATACTTAAACTTAAGAAACTTAAAAAAATAGTCGCGAAACTTATGAAGGGAGTTCTGAAACTTGAGAAAGTCATCGCTCAGTTCTGAAACTTAAGAAAGCAGTCTATAAACTTAAGAAAGCAGTCTATAAACTTAAGAAAGCAGTCTATAAACTTCAGAAAGCAGCTGTAAAAATTATAAAAGCCGTTCCGAAACTTCAGAAATCATTCCTGATTATAAGAAAAAGTTCTATACTGAAACTTAGGAACAAAGGTCTGAAACTTAAGAAAATAGTCCTAACTGGAACTTAACAGTAGATTACAGTCCCAAAACTTCAGAGAAAGCACTTCTAAACCTCCAATATGCAGTTCTGAAGCTCTAATGAGCAGCTATGAAGCTCTAATGAACAGTTCTGAAGCTCTAATGAACAGTTCTGAAGCTCTAATGAACAGTTCTGAAGCTCTAATGAGCAGTTCTGAAGCTCTAATGAACAGTTCTGAAGCTCTAATGAACAGTTCTGAAGCTCTAATGAACAGTTCTGAAGCTCTAATGAACAGTTCTGAAGCTCTAATGAACAGTTCTGAAGCTCTAATGAGCAGTTCTGAAGCTCTAATGAACAGTTCTGAAGTTCCAATGAACAGTTCTGAAGCTCTAATGAGCAGTTCTGAAGCTCTAATGAACAGTTCTGAAGCTCTAATGAACAGTTCTGAAACTCCAATGAACAGTTCTGAAGCTCTAATGAGCAGTTCTGAAGCTCTAATGAACAGTTCTGAAGCTCCAATGAACAGTTCTGAAGCTCTAATGAACAGTTCTGAAGCTCTAATGAACAGTTTTGAAGCTCTAATGAACAGTTCTGAAGCTCTAATGAGCAGTTCTGAAGTTATAATGAGCAGTTCTGAATGAACAGTTCTAAAGTCTAATGAACAGTTCTGAAGCTCCAATGAGCAGTTCTGAAGCTCTAATGAACAGTTCTGAAGCTCTAATGAACAGTTCTGAAGCTCTAATGAACAGTTCTGAATCTCTAATAGCAGTTCTGAAGCTCTAATGAACAGTTCTGAAGCTCCAATGAACAGTTCTGAAGCTCTAATGAGCAGTTCTGAGTCTAATGAACAGTCTAAGTCAATGACAGTTCTGAAGCTCAATGAACAGTTCTGAAGCTCTAATGAACAGTTCTGAAGCTCTAATGAACAGTTCTGAAGCTCTAATGAGCATCAGTTTGCAGCTCTCAATGAACAGTTCTGAAGTCTAATGAACAGTTCTGAACTCCAATGAGCAGTTCTGAAGCTCTAATGAGCAGTTCTGAAGCTCTAATGAACAGTCTGAAGCTTCTAATGAACAGTTCTGAAGCTCTAATGAACAGTTCTGAAGCTCCAATGAACAGTTCTGAAGCTCTAATGAACAGTTTGAAGCTCTAATGAACAGTTATGAAGCTCTAATGAAAGTTCTGAAGCTCTAATGAGCAGTTCTGGTTTTAATGAGCAGTTCTGAATAACGCTGCTAATGAACAGTTCTGAAGCTCCAATGAGCAGTTCTGAAGCTCTAATGAACAGTTCTGAAGCTCTAATGAACAGTTCTGAAGCTTTAATGAACAGTTCTGAAGCTCTAATAAGCAGTTCTGAAGCTCTAATGAACAGTTCTGAAGCTCCAATGAACAGTTCTGAAGCTCTAATGAGCAGTTCTGAATATATAATGAGCAGTTCTGAATGAACAGTTCTAAAGTCTAATGAACAGTTCTGAAGCTACAATGAGCAGTTCTGAAGCTCTAATGAACAGTTCTGAAGCTCTAATGAACAGTTCTGAAGCTTTAATGAACAGTTCTGAAGCTCTAATAAGCAGTTCTGAAGCTCTAATGAACAGTTCTGAAGCTCCAATGAACAGTTCTGAAGCTCTAATGAGCAGTTCTGAAGCTCTAATGAACAGTTCTGAAGCTCTAATGAACAGTTCTGAAGCTCTAATGAACAGTTCTGAAGCTCTAATGAACAGTTATGAAGCTCTAATGAACAGTTCTGAAGCTCTAATGAGCAGTTCTGAAGTTATAATAAGCAGTTCTGAATGAACAGTTCTAAAGTCTAATGAACAGTTCTGAACCTCCAATGAGCAGTTCTGAAGCTCTAATGAGCAGTTCTGAAGCTCTAATGAACAGTTCTGAAGCTCTAATGAACAGTTCTGAAGCTCTAATGAACAGTTCTGAAGCTCTAATGAACAGTTCTGAAGCTCTAATGAACAGTTATGAAGCTCTAATGAACAGTTATGAAGCTCTAATGAACAGTTCTGAAGCTCTAATGAGCAGTTCTGAAGTTATAATGAGCAGTTATGAATGAACAGTTCTAAAGTCTAATGAACAGTTCTGAAGCTCTAATGAACAGTTCTGAAGCTCTAATGAACAGTTCTGAAGCTCTAATGAACAGTTCTGAAGCTCTAATGAACAGTTCTGAAGCTCTAATGAACAGTTATGAAGCTCTAATGAACAGTTCTGAAGCTCTAATGAGCAGTTCTGAAGTTATAATGAGCAGTTCTGAATGAACAGTTCTAAAGTCTAATGAACAGTTCTGAAGCTCCAATGAGCAGTTCTGAAGCTCTAATGAACAGTTCTGAAGCTCTAATGAACAGTTCTGAAGCTTTAATGAACAGTTCTGAAGCTCTAATAAGCAGTTCTGAAGCTCAAATGAACAGTTCTGAAGCTCCAATGAACAGTTCTGAAGCTCTAATGAGCAGTTCTGAAGCTCTAATGAACAGTTCTGAAGCTCCAATGAACAGTTCTGAAGCTCTAATGAACAGTTCTGAAGCTCTAATGAACAGTTCTGAAGCTCTAATGAGCAGTTCCAAAACTAAACAGAAGTGTTCTCCTGGGGCTGCTTTCAACTCATCCATACCATGGGCTACGTTGCTTGTTGCTATCCATGTCAACCCTCATCCATACCATGGGCTACGCTGCTTGTTGCTACCCATGTCAACCCTCATCCATACCATGGTCTACGTTGCTTGTTGCTATCCATGTCAGCCCTCATCCATACCATGGGTTACGCTGCTTGTTGCTACACATGACAACCCTCACCCATACCATGGGTTACGCTGCTTGTTGCTACCCATGTCAACCCTCATCCATACCATGGTCTACGTTGCTTGTTGCTATCCATGTCAGCCCTCATCCATACCATGGGTTACGCTGCTTGTTGCTACACATGACAACCCTCACCCATACCATGGGTTACGCTGCTTGTTGCTACCCATGTCAGCCCTCATCCATACCATGGGCTACGCTGCTTGTTGCTACCCATGTCAGCCCTCATCCATACCATGGGTTACGCTGCTTGTTGCTACCCATGTCAGCCCTCATCCATACCATGGGCTACGCTGCTTGTTGCTACCAATGTCAGCCCTCATCCATACCATGGGCTACGCTGCTTGTTGCTACCCATGTCAGCCCTCATCCATACCATGGGTTACGCTGCTTGTTGCTACCCATGTCAGCCCTCATCCATACCATGGGCTACGCTGCTTGTTGCTACCCATGTCAACCCTCATCCATACCATGGGCTACGCTGCTTGTTGCTACCCATGCCAGTTTATTTGTGATTATTGTAAATAACTAGGAACTGGAGCAACTACATACAGTTATACACCATAACCCACATGCGTTCAACAACAACAACAACAACAACAACAACAACAACAACAATAATAATGAGAGTAAAAAGGGATAAAAAAATACCAACAGGTAATTAATAAATGGACACATCACGTTGTGAATAATTTTAAGCTACGGTTCTGTCACCAGGAAGTTTGTCAAGCCTCTTGTGAAGTTTGTCAAGCCTCTTGTGAAGTTTGTCAAGCCTCTTGTGAAGTTTGTCAAGCCTCTTGTGAAGTTTGCCAAGCCTCTTGTGAAGTTTGTCAAGCCTCTTGTGAAGTTTGTCAAGCCTCTTGTGAAGTTTGTCAAGCCTCTTGTGAAGTTTGTCAAGCCTCTTGTGAAGTTTGTCAAGCCTCGTGAAGTTTGTCAAGCCTCTTGTGAAGTTTGTCAAGCCTCTTGTGAAGTTTGTCAAGCCTCTTGTGAAGTTTGTCAAACCTCTTGTGAAGTTTGAGAAGGCTCCTGGAGAGAGAAACGTAGCCTAAGAATAAAGTATTCACAACGTTATATCCACTTGCCTAATACATTTCTAAATCCTCTTAATACAGCTTGATCTGAAAGATGACGTGAGGTCTACCAAGTTCATGCTTAAAGCGCTTCTGGTTAGTAACATCCACCACATCACAAAATTCTGTAGGTATTTTTTGTACGTAATATTCATTACCTATAAAAAATTGACATAGGGTAATACTAGGTGTTTGGAGAGAAGTAGAGAGGAACAATAACCTCGCTCAGTGGCAACCCAACTATGGCAGGGGGAGGATGTGTTACTTAGTTTGTCTAATATTTGATTTGTGACTAATAATGACGCCTTTGTTTATACAGGTATTTGACTTCATTTTGGATTTATTGTAGGTATATGTTTGCTTTACAAATCAAAGTTTCGTAAATGTATTTATGCGTTTATTAATAATTTTAGGGATATTTTTTTTCGGAAACGATCCGAAAAAGATAATATTTCTATATATGAATTAAGGTAAGATGTCTTTTGACTAATATTGACTTTAAGCTAAATTTGTATATCGAGGCAAGAATAATTTCAGCGTAAATGCATCATGCCACTGCAAACACGCATCAAAAGGATAAAAAGGTGCATAAAGCTAGGAATATTAGAAAACATAGCTGGACAATTATGAAAAGATCCCCTAGAACTTTGTAAACAATGGCGGCGTGTACCTCCTGTAGTGGTGAGCAGGCATTTTGTGCTTTAATGTTAATGTTATATTGCACAGGTATCCCGAGTCGAGTTTCTTATGATTATTGACCCCTTGATGGTTAATAACCGTAGAAATCAAGAAATCCAAGCAGTGAGCGTTATTTACGATGCTGAGGTCCATTAGGCCTTTCCCAGAATTATCTTACAAATTACTAACACTCATGTGTCTACTGTTAGCTGAGAAGAGAGCAGCAGGTTGAAGATCGAACTCAGGCCCTTTCGGGTGTTAGCCAAACGCTGTACAACTGAGTTATGAGTCAACCTACGCCAGCCCATTTATGTATCGATAAGTTTCTTCCTCCCTTAAGTGAATGTGACTGACCTGACTAGGTGGGAGAGTTGGACCTGCCTCGCATGGGCCAGTAGGCCTGCTGCAGTTTTCCTTCTTTCTTATGTTTTTATATATCTGGAGGGTATTCCGAGGATCAGTGCCCCCGCGACCCGGTCCACAACCAGGCCTCGCGGTGGATCAGGGCCTGAGCAATATTTTTTTTTTCCTTGTGATTTCTTGGGTCCTAAAGTCTTGTATCATTGTGGCTAATAGCGGGTCAGTAATGTTTAGCTAAATAAAGACCATTTTTGTTATTAATCTTGAATGGTTAATAACCCAAGAAATGAAGCACTGTGGCTTATTTCCGTTGGGGTCCTTACAGGTTCTCTCTAAGAATGTGACCCAAACAGTTAGCTAACTCCTAGGTATATATATTTGCTGCTAGGTAAATAAGGGAAGAAGGTGCTACGAGACTGCTATTCTGTCTCGTCCCATTTCATTATTTTTTTCTTTTCATATGAAGTGCTCCACCTGTACACACAATCAGCATTAAGTGTTCGTAGTAAATCTAATAGTATTCTTGGCTTCATATTAAGCAGTATTAATAATAGAAATCCTCAGGTTATACTTTCAACTTGATACATCTTAGGCACGCTGCTCAGTGCTGCCTTCCATATTACAGAATAGACACAAATTTGGTGGGGATGAAGTTGATGCCATTTATCAGAAACCTTTCCTATGAATATTATCCTACACATCTTGGTGTATATACCCCAGATTATTGCTTTACTAGATTTAAAGCCTATCAATTATGCAGTGGTCATTAAGGCTTCATATTACCAGTACTGGCTGTTGTACATCAGACAATAATAGTGTAATTCCTAAAAGAGATTAAAAGAAACTCAACACATATACACTAAGGTGCATACACCTATCCATGCATATACTGTATCCTGTATCCAACAACTTCTCCGTATCACATGCCATTTTTCCACTGGATTTTGTATGGCTTGGTATTCTTTATTCTTGTTACCCTGAACAAAATGCCAGTATAGAGGGTAACTTCAGACCTGCTGGTAGTATTCAAATGTTGGGTAAAGGACATTCATAAACTGCCTGGTATTTAATGATGATAATTTTAAAAAAAGAACTTAGCCTTTTAATAAATTTGTTTTCTTTCTTTCGATAAATTTATTACTAATAGACTGTAAACTTGTTAACACATAAGTGGCCAGACATAGGCTATATTAACTCCTTTTATAAATGTAGAATTATTTTGTTATAAGTAAGTTTTTATTCACGTACAGGTACACATAAATACAGTTACATAGATTATCATACATAGCAGCATATGTGTAGATTACCCAGGATAACCCAAAAAAAGTCAGTGACTTATTTCCATTGGGGTCCTTGATTTCCATTGGGGTTGCTTTTATATATCTAGTTTGAAAAGAAATATATTATATAATGTTAGGATTGAGATATATGTGTGACTGATACAAACAACAAAAGGACTCCTATGGATTTAACTTCTTTTGAGAAAATGCTCTGGATAATTATTGGGTTTCCAAATAGTTCTTAATTTTTTGTAACTATTTGTATTTATAACTATTATAAGTTCTATTTGGAATTAAAATTCATTACAGATTTCATTTATAGAGGTACCCAAAATAAGTCATAAACCCCTCAAGGAAGATGACCCGATGGCGGTGAGACAGCAGTTCCTGCTCCAAATAACTGGGCTTCTTGTTCCTTTCTTAAAACAAACAAACAAACAACAAACAAATTTTATTTCATTGCATTTGTACATAGATATTTGTAGTTACAATCATAAACTGAAGTGCAAGAAGAGCCACTGACATGCCATGGCATTAGGGGCAGCTTAATCTAATGACTTATAGACTATGTACATAATATTAGAGAAATTGATTGAGTTTATTCTAGTTATATATTTGTTCAAATTACAATATGATGATATTACATTGTAAAAATTGAGATTATCTTAAGGAAAATAACATTGAGCATTTTTGAAAGTAATTTATAATATGAGTATTTAGTTTAGGGTGAGTAGGTGGTGTTTGAGAAGAGTCTTAAATTGATTTTCAGACAAGGTTAGCTTAGTATTTACTGGTAATGAATTCCAGATTCTGGGGCCCTTTATGTGCATAGAATTTTTACATAGGTTGGTATGGACTCGGGGTATATCAAAAAGGGACCTATGTCTTGTGTTATGGTCATGGGTCCTATTAAAGTTGGTGAGGAGAATTTTGAGCGGAGGGTTTATATTAGAGTGTAGAGTTTTATGTATGTACGTACAAAAATAAGTGCACAAGTATAAGTGTGAATGTTCTTTATGGTGAGTAGGTTTAGGCTTTTGAATATTGGTGGAGTATGCTGTCTAGAGTGGGAATTTGTTATCATTCTGACTACAGCAATCCTCTTTACCTCCCATTCCCCAGGTTTCACCTTCCCTCTGATTAAGTCATCATAAATTGTCATTTTCGCATATTTTTAATTATTATATGGGATATGTCTTTTGTAATTACTCAGTTTGATATATAAATGGTTTTCATATGCATTATAACTATGTATCTGTATACGGTGAGGCTTATCAAAAGAGAGAGCTATTTCTTGTACCGCTAACATTCGTGTACCTATTATTGTAAACTGATCCTCTTTAAGGTTAGTGTAAATAACTCAGTTTACTTTATTCATAGTGTATCTATCGCCTTTTATTGTAACTGATTTTCACACAGTATAGTTACTTAGCTGTTTTAACTTTCAAGGTTATAATCATGATTGATTCCTACTATAACTTAATGTTAGGCTTTAAATCATAAGATATTACAAGATCCCTAATAGAAATAAGTCACTTTGACTTTTTTTTAGTTTATCCTAGTTAATTTACACATATATTAAACTATGTTTGATAGTTGTAGTACTTATGTGTACCTGTACCTAAATAAATTTACTACCAACACATGTATTTTTCGTACAATATGTTAGTCCTACATATTTCGAAAAACTTCGTTCTCTTCCATGTCAAACGTTTTCTATATCATTATTTTAGCGATAACCTGTTTAATAATAGTCTGCTTCCTGTCACTCGGGAATTCCAAGACGTAAATTTTTAGTAAGTGCTAGAATTCCCCGTTATCCCATCTAGAAAGTTCCTTGACGCCGGTAAGAGGTTTTTGGTCCAAGAAATTGAACCTGACCTCTCCTTTCTTTTATCGAACCTGATTTTCCTCTTTTCCATCAAGCCTTGTATGACTCCTACGGACTTTTCATTTCCCCAATGAATAATAATTCAGTGTAGGTGCAATGAGCAAGGTAAAAATTATTTTGAAAAACTAAAATACCTCAGTGAGATAACATAAAGATGAGTCTTCTGAAAGGTTTCAAGCAAAGGCTGATTCAGGTAACTAAAAAGGAAGATTCAATATAGTTTTAAGATTGTGAACCCAGTGGTTAGCCACCTAGGATGTCTCAGTAAAGTGCATGCATATTTGGAGATTGCCTGTCTTATGGTTCCATTGGGGTCCTATAATCTCCCCCAGAATGCGACTCACAATAATCGATTGACTATTTACTGCTAGGTGAACAGAGATAGGAGGTGCAAGGAAACGTACAACGTCCCCCCCGTGCCAGGAAGTCATCCCCGGTCCCACAGTGTCACGAGTAGTATTAATTTGGTCTTTGACGCTATTTTCTAACAGTTAAAAAAATGGATTATTGGTTTCCCCGCAATAACTGCCTATTATGAGCAGCTTCAAACTTTCTGCACTGGTAGGTTTTGCTTAAAGGATGGTTCCTATGTATTTTTTGGCTGTGTAAGTTATATTTTGCCAATTTTGTTTAACAAATTGGTTTCTGTGCAACCTCTAGGGGTAAACAGTTGCCTATGCTAGGCACGGTGATACTGACAATCTCTGGATAAAGACATATGCAGTTCAGGAGAGTTATTAAAGGAAATTTTTGGACAATACGTGTCTTTGTCCATATATTCTAGGCAGGTGCAGTTATTTCCTTTTTAAATCTAAATTTGTCAAACTTGAATACATTGTTGCGAGTTATGCCTCGGTTAGCTATTTTCATCACGTTATTTATATCCCCTTTATTCATGTTTTTCATTTGTGCACTTCAATCATATCTTTCCTCAATTCTACATCTTTCCAGTTAGTGCCTTCAGCCTATCTTCGTAAGAAAGGTTTCTGACACAGTATCAGTTTCATCATTTTTTTCCAGCGCATTTATGTCTATCCTGTAACATGGAGACCAGAACTGAGCAGCATAATCTAAATGTGGTCTTACCAGAGATATATAAAGATGAAGTATAACCTTGTGACTTCTATTATTTGTACGTCTTGATATGAAAAGAGTTCTATTAACTTTATTAAAACAAATATGCACTATTGTCTTGCTTTAAAGTTCTGGTAACCAGAACTCCTAAATTCAGTTTGACCCCCGGAACTCTCTCCAGATCCCAGTGCTATAGTTGTTTTTGTTTTCTAGTACTAGAACATTACATTTGTCCGCATTGTACCGCATATGCCATTTCTCCGAGAACAACATAACCTTTCTAGGTCATCTGGAGCTCTCTCAACACTTCAAATCCAGAAATACTGTACATAACTAAGGTATTTTATTATTATTGTTATTATTATTATTATTATTGTTGTTGTTGTTATTATTATTATTATTATTATTATAAGTCAAAAGTTAAGTGTAACAGTACCAAATGCATGTAATGAAGTCTGGCACAACGTGTCTAAACTAGAACGCTCTTTCAACACGTAACCTACAATACTGTAATATTCAGTACATTACAGCAGACTGGGATACTTATAAAACCTGCTACAGAAGTGAAGGTGTCACTACCCCCAAACAAATTTCACCTATCAGATCTGTAATATGAGTTTCTGTTAAAACACCAAATTTAATTAACCCTCAACAAGAGAAGAAGACTTATTAATATGTCATCTAAATTCTTCCTACATGGTGCTTCTGAATTCAAAGCACCAGTAACAAATATGATAAATATATACATCACTTACAACACCACACGGAATGAGTTTTACTGGGCCAGTCACACCCTAGAGAAAAGCAGTAGATTGGACGTTAGAAATTAAAGCTCTGTTTATACAGAGTTTTTATTTCTAAAACCGTAGAGAGCAGTACATTCTTAAGTATAAAAATATCTAAATAAAATAAAAATTTACATATCAATCAGGAGCGGCGCCGGAATCTCTATACTGGGGGCTGGGCGGGGGAGGGGGTATCTTGTCGGAAGGGGGTTAGGAGACTCGTTTTGAAGCAGCGTTATTATTGTTACTGTTGTTATTGGTGGACTGAAGCCCCCACAAACCCTCGTCCTTGGCACCGCCACTGCCAATTATCATTATTGCCAAATTAATTGACACTTCCCTTGTTCATCTTTGGGACCATATCTGGGCCCAAATGTCGAAAGAAATTTCCCAGGAATGTTAACCTTTGACACATCACATACACAGACAAGGGCAGGGAGCAAGAGGTTTTTTTTCGCCCACTGCGGGAAATGTCAAAACTCAAGAGCAGGAAAATGGGAAACCGAAGACCAAATAAACGGGGCGGCGTTGTTGAGAGGTGTATCTAGGAAGTCCATGGACAGACAGGGATATGTTGATGAGTGAGTTGAAACACATGATGGACGATGAGTGGGGTAAAAGAGCTTCTTGATCTTCACACTGAGAGGGAGGATAAGATGAACCGAGTATTGGAAGCAGGTATGACACAAGATAAAAGGGCCATTGCAAATGAGTTAACAGTACAACGGTTGGAAGATCTAAAAAAAGATAAAGACAGAGCTAGAGGTAAAGGGAAGGTGTGAGGTGAAGATAATACTAGGTTCAACAGCAGAGCCAGAAGTGATGGCTGAGGGGGCTAGCATATGCAGACATACTCTCAGGAAACTGGAAAGTGAAGGATATTATATAGGAAGCAGCAAAGCAACTGAGAACAAAAGACAATAAACTGTGTAGGGAAAGGAAGTCGGAAGAGGAGAGGAGGTAGTCGCTGATTATCCATTGTATCCTGGAGGCTGGAGACAAGTAATGAAATATTGGCAGCAGATGAAAGGGAGGTCCATACCATCATTAAAAATACAGATGCTGAGGTAACAGATTTTCAGAAGATAAGAAAGTACGCAAAGGACAAAATATGATTGGTCAAACTGGCCCTTGCAATAGAAATGGCACGAGATTGGATCTTGAGACAGAAATCGCTGTTGAGGGTTACCGACAGATATCGTCGTGTATACCTTGACCGGGACAGAATGTTACAGGAAGTGAAACAACTGAAGGAGAGAATAAGGAACAATCAGAGAACAATCAGAGAACCAGTGAATGCAATGGCAAGTGCAGCAGTACCACTGCCAGGGAAACACAACACTCTACATCAGGGAGACGATCTTGATAATGCACCAAAAAGAGAAACAAATAGGTGGTTGAAAATAAAACCCCACCTGATGGAAGTCCTGCATTAAGGGGAACCCATGTTCTGATACCAATAATCCCTCATCTCCCCTCCCTTTCTCTGCCCCAAATAATGAGAAAGGACGGAGGAAACAGAGCCGGGGAAGGAGTAACATTGCTGATCAGGAACCAGTGGAACTTTGAGGAGGTGGTTGGAATAAATGGAAAGGATTCAAATGAATACATTATAGGGACACTCAGAACTGAGGGACTCAAGGTGATACCAGTGATGTACAACCTATCACTCAACAACAGCAGACCAGGGTAATGGTGGCCACAATAGAAGAGGTTAGGTGAGGTACGTCAGGAAACAGGACAAGTGATTCCTGACGCGGGTTTTAGTCGGATGATGACCCACCGTTGGAGCTTTTGGTCATCTGACCGAGGCCTTCCGCTAGCTTACCGGTCCACCCCTTTAAAAATTATGGTTATAGTTGTAACCAATTAGTGAGAACAATAGAAGAGATAGCTAGAAGAGGCCACATGGGCAGTGTAAAACTACCGATCATCGGAGATTTCAACCATAAGGACATTGACTGGGAAAGTCTGGAGCCACATGGGGGACTGGAAACATGGAGAGCTAAGCTGTTGGAAGTGATGATGAAAAACTTCATGTGTCAACACATAAGGGACAATTAGGGAGAGAGGAGGGGACAAGCCAGCGAGGCTGGACCTTATGTTTACCCTAAGTGACTGATGTATGGAACATCGAATATGAGAGGCCCCTTGGTGCCAGCAACCACGCAGTGCTGAGGTCTGAATATCTCGTGGAAGTGATTGTAATGAGGAATAGAGTGTATGAAGGAAGGGGCAAACCTGACTTCGAAAGAGGTGACTATGATGGTATGAGGTAATTCCTAAGAAGAGTGCCTTGGAAAGGGAGCTAGAAGGAAAGGCAGTTAATGAAATGACGGAGTACTGTAGCTGGAAAGTGCCGGAAGGCAGAGGAGAAATTCATACCCAGACACACGAGGTCACAACTGGAAGTTAAAATCACTGATGAGTCATAAGGACGCTAAGAAATATTTCTTTAGCCTTAAAGTGGTCAGGAAGTGGAACGATCTAAACACTAGATTGGTAGAGCCAGAATCCATACATACCTGGAGTATACCTGAGAGGGTTCCGGGGGTCAACGCCCCCGCAGCCCGGTCTGTGACCAGGCCTCATGGTGGATCAGGGCCTGATCAACCAGGCTGTTACTGTTGGCCACTCGCAAACCGACGTACGAACCACAACCCGGCTTGTCAGGTACTGACTTTAGGTGCCTGTCCAGTGCCTGCTTGAAGACAGCCAGGGGTCTATTGGTAATCCCCCTTATGTATGCTGGGAGGCAGTTGAACAGTCTTGACACTTATGGTGTTGTCTATTATCGTGCTAGTAGCACCCCTGCTTTTCATTGGGGGGATGTTGCATCGTCTGCCGAGTCTTTTGCTTTCATAGGGAGTGATTTTCGTGTGTAAGTTTGGTACTAATCCCTCTAGGATTTTCCAAGTGTACATGATTATGTATCTCTCCCGCCTGCGTTCTAGGGAGTACAGGTTTAGGAACTTCAAGCGTTCCCAGTAATTGAGGTGTTTTAGCTTTAAGAATAGGTATGATAGGGCTCACGTAACCAGTAGAGGGAGTCACCAGTAGCGGCCAGCAGAGGCAGAACCAGGAGCTGAGATTCGACCCCTGTAACCATAATTAGATGAGTACACACACACACACCTACCAATTATCCCAATGTAAATAAGTCACCTGATCTGACTTTTTGGGTTATCCCAGGTGATTTACACATACATTACTATGTATAATAATTGTAATCACCTAAACTTGTGTAACTGCTTCTAAATAAACGTAATTATGTGCATAACTTTATCCACTTCATGCCACACTGCCGACGTTAGAACCAACAGATAGGCTCTGATATGTTGCTTTCTCAGAACAGAGAGGATGCATGTAGTCGGGGGTTTCTGGAAGAAGAATGTGATATTATTAAACACGCAGCTCCACTTCCTGTCTTGCTTCACACATGACTGTAGGAAAAGAGTTCTTGAAATTATCGGACACTTGTCATAGGAGCCAAAGAACATCAGAATTTATGCAGAACACACAAGAGAAACAACGCATGAGTCATGCATCAAAACACAATCACCTCATTAAATGAACAAATGCTAGACTAGTTATCAAAGAACAAGACAGAAAGAAGTTTATAATTCGAACTTATCAGTATTTCTAACACTGTTATACAAAACCAGGGTAGCCTCATGATGTTAGTCTGGTATACACCCAACAGTTCTCCCTCACACCTAAAAGATACTCCCATGCACCACACCTTCCTCTCTCTTCCGTACCTGTATGTATATACTCTTCTTTCTCATGTATTCTCTACTGACTTGATAAAGCTTACTTTCTGTGAAAATATAGTGTTTAATTAAGGTATCCACTGCGTCCAAGTGTCATTTACCTAACCTTAACTATATTTACATACTGTGTCATTCCGGTTCCACAAGATTTAAATGTTTCTCAAATTGCACCTTCTGTGATCTCACCTGCGGTGGGTATGATGAGTGAGATGGGGTACTGCTGACAACCATGAAGACACAAGTTGAAAAACAAACCTTTATTAGGACAGTGTTTCGTCCTGACAAGACTTGATAACTATACACACCGAAACGTTGTCCCATAAAAGTTTTTCCTGCAACTTGTGTCGTTGTCTTCATGTTAAAAATATATTAATTTTAAGTAAAAAGTACATATTTAATTAAAAAAAATAGTCAGATGTCATATAGAAAATATTATAAAAACTTTTTTATTGTGGTTTACTGAATACCGCAATTTCTTATCGTGTCTCCCACTGCTAGGCTAATAGTGCTTCTCTGTTTTCTGACCATCCGAAAGTCTTCTTTATCTTCTTATACCCACTGATGTATTTCTTCATTTCATGGTAACGTTTATTCGTAGGTCTTTAATGTTGCTATGGACCCTATGTTCCCTGTTCTTGTTAATCTAATTATGGAGCACTTTGAAACTGTTCGTTATGTAGACTATGTCATTGCTTTTTGGTCACATGATTCTAGTCTCTTCCAATCTTTTCTCGATGCCCTTAACAATCTTGCTCCTTCTATCAAGTTCAAAGCTGAATGAGAATTTAACTCATTGCTTCCGTTCCTTTATGTTCATTTCCACCGCTCTGACTGGCTTTTCATTGTACATTCACCTAAATCCTTTGCATAGTGGTATATACATTCAGTACTTCTCCTACCACGCTCCTTCTAAATAAAGTGTTCTTGTTTCTCACTTTGTGTCCGAATCTGTGACCCTCAATTTCTCGACTCTGAAATTTCCATGCAACTCGTTCTCTTGCCTTGGCTATCATCCCAATTTCACGAACTGCCTTCTCTTATGCTAAACGGACTTTCTTCTCACTCAGACTCCTGTGAAATCTCCTGTTCTTTGCCTCCCTACATTTCCATTCTTCAAAATCTTGACAACATCCTCCATTCTTTAGATATCAAACTTGCTTTCCGTGAAAATAATACCCTTTGTAGTAATCTAGTTCCTACTTCTGTTGTCACTGCTGCTTCCGGTTTCTGCTCCACTTCCTGCTCCTATTGTCATCTGTACTTTGTTGAGAGAGGGCGCTAAAGAGCACAAAAGAAATATGACCCTTGCCGACACTACTGTTTTTTTTTTCTTTTGGCATGTTAGAGATCACAGCTATACAATTAACTGGTCCTCTGCTATAACTATCTCTCTAGCCTTCACAGACGCCATTTTGTGGAATCGACCATTATACGTAACATTATTAATATGAATTTTATTCTTGCCTTTTATGCTTGCCTTCCTTAATACAGTGTCAAATGGTCTACTCATAAGAACACTCATGACTTGCCTTGACCTTTGACCCCTCCTCTCCTTTCTTCTTGACCTGTCTAGTGTATTTCCTTTACCTTTTCTGGCTTCTGACATGCCTCTTTCTTGCTTCCCTTTCTTTCACGGTTCTCGTTACTCTGTCACTAGTCCTGCCCAGCGTGGGCCAGAAGATATCCTGTAGTACACCCCTTTTCTTTTGTTCTTATATATTACTACTGCTACTACTACTACTATTTCTACTACTGTTGCTACTACTACAACTACAACTATCACTAATACTATTACTATTACTACTAGGTCTGCTGCTACTACTAATAATAACAATAATACTTTCACCACTGTTATGACTACTATTAGTCGTAGTAGTAGTAGTCGTATTACTACGACTACTACTACTACGACTACAACTACTATTACTACTACCACCACTATTAATAATACTTTCACCACTACTAAAATTTAAACTATTCTCTACTAGTACTACCACTGCTGCTTCCATTACTAGTAGTACTACAACTGCTACTGCTGCTAATTCTACTACCACTACTACTACTTCTACTACTACTGCTACTACCACTTATATTATTACTACTACTAGTAGTAATAGTAGCAGAAGTAGTAGTAGTAACAGTATTACTTCCTTCTTCATCTCTGCTTTTTCTTGCTCAATTGTGACCTGGCAACTGTCCAGGACGGACCGAAACGTCGTCACAAGTTTCGTCGCCGTGTGTGGGCTATTTGTGACCTGTTTCAGCCACGGTATTTAGAATTTTTATTTATTTTCTTTTTGTCTTGAGGTTGTGAGAGTTGTATTGTGGGTTGAGTGGGCCTCGTGACGTGTGTGTGTGCTGATGGCTCTCCCACGAGAAATACAAACTTAAAACTTTGTAATCTAACAAATGGTACCACCCAACTCCCCTCACTTATATTTGTATATTATTACCACCAGCAGATTTACCACGCCTGCTGTTGTTGTGCCAGCTTCATGCATGGAGAGTGTTGCCATGAAGGCTGCTTGCCATAAGCAAGCGGTTTAACCTCCTCTTACTAGGATCAAATCTGATTGCAGCCTATTCTCCATTTCCCCATCTCTATGACGGCCGGGTTTTGGGCTCTCCATAAATCCATAAACGTAATAATAATAATAATAATACAGTAATAATAATAATAATAATATGTATTAGTAGTAGTAGTAGTAGTAACAACACTGACAATAATAATAATGTGTCCTCTTTTAACGACTGTCGCTTTTATTGAGTAAATAATAATGCTGGAGGTATGGTATAGAATACTGACACGATGGAAAAAAAAAGACAAATGCAGTATAACGCCATTCTTTATTGACAACGTTTCGCCCACACAGTGGGCTTCATTGTCTTTTTTTTTTTTTTTTTTGCAAATAATAATGTTGTTCCTGTGGATATATTTGTGTTTGTTTGTTTCATATTTATTGGAAAATATCAACAAATATGTTTGTTGTCTTGATGTTGACACAGACGCTGCTGCTGGTGATGGAGTTGATAGTGATGGTGTTGATAGTGGTGATGTTGATAGTGATAGTGTTGATAGTGGTCATGGTGTTGATAGTGGTACTGATGTTGATAGTGGTACTGATGTTGATAGTGATAGTGTTGATAGTGGTACTGCTGTTGATAGTGGTGGTGGTTGTTGATAGTGGGGGTGGTGGTGTTGATAGTGGTGGTTGTGTTGATAGTGGTGGTGTTGATAGTGGTGATGGTGATGGTGTTGATAGTGGGGGTGGTGTTGATAGTGGGGTGGTATTAATAGTGGTGATGGTGTAGATAGTGGGGATGGTGTTGATAGTGGTGGTGGTATTGATAGTGGTGGTGATGGTGTAGATAGTGAGGGTGGTGTTGATAGTTGTGGTGGTATTCATAGTGGTGCTGGTGATGGTTTAGATAGTGAGGGTGGTGGTTTAATAGTGGTGATGTGTTGTTGATAGAGGTGGTGGTGTTGATAGTGGTGGTGGTGTTGATAGTGGTGGTGGTGGTGTTGATAGTGGTGTTGGTGTTGATAGTGGTGATGGTGTTGATAGTGGTGGTGGTGGTGTGATAGTGGTATTGATAGTGGTGGTGGTGGTGGTGTAGATAGTGGTGATGGTGTTGATAGTGGTGGTGGTGGTGCTAATAGTGGTGGTAGTGTTGGTAGTGATGATGGTGTTGATAGTGGTGGTGGTGATGGTGTTGATAGTGGGGGTGGTATTGATAGTGGTGATGGTGTATATAGTGGGGGTGGTGTTGATAGTGGTGGTGGTATTGATAGTGGTGATGGTGTAGATAGTGGAGGTGGTGGTTTGACAGTGGTGGTGTGTTGATAGTGGTGGTGGTATTGATAATGGTGGTGGTGTTGGTGTTGATAGCGGTGGTGGTGATGGTGTTGATAGTGGTGGTGGTGGTGGTTTTGGTGTTGATGGTGGTGGTGGTGTTTATAGTGCTGGTGGTGGTGTTGATAGTGGTGTGGTGGTGATGTTGATGGTGCTGGTGGTGGTGGTGATTGTTATAGTGGGGGTAGTGGTGTTAATAGTGGTGGTGGTGGCGGTGATTTTGATAGTGGTGGTGGTGTTGATAGTGGTGAGGTGGTGATGTTGATAGTGGCGAGGTGGTGGTATTGATAGTGGTGGTGGTGGTGTTGATAATGGTGGTGTTGATAGTGGTGGTGGTGTTTATATTGGTGGTGGTGTTAATAGTAATGATGGTGTTGGTATTGTGGTGTTAATAGTGGTGGTGGAGTTGATAGTAGTGGTGGTGTTAATAGTGGTGGTGTTAATAGTGGTGGTGGTCTTGATGTTAATAGTGATGGTGGTCTTGATGTTGATAGTGGTGGCGGTGTGCTGTTGGTGGTGGTGTGCTAGTGGTGGTGGTGTGCTAGTGGTGGTGTTGATGGTGATGGAGGTGGTGGTGTTAATAGTGGTAGTGGTGGTGTTGATATTGGTGGAGGTGGTGGTGTTGATAGTGGTGGAGGTGGTGGTGGTATTGATAGTGGTGGAGGTGGTGGTGGTGTTGATAGTGGTGGTGGTGGTGTTGATAGTGGTGGCGGTGGTGTTGATAGTGGTGGGGTGGTGTTGATGGTGGTAGTGGTGGTGGTGTTGATAGTGGTGGTGATGATAGTGGTGGAAGTGGTGGTGATGATAGTGGTGATGTTGTTGATAGTGGTGGTGGTGGTGATGATGGTAGTGTTGATAGTGGTGGTGATGGTGTTGGTAGTGTTGATAGTGGTGGTGATGGTAGTGGTGGTGGTGTTGATAGTGGTGGTGGTGGTGATGACAGTGGTGGTGGTGTTGATAGTGGTGGAGGTGGTGGTGGTGATGATAGTGGTGGTGTTGATAGTGGTGGTGTTGATAGTGGTGGTGTTGATAGTGGTGGTGGTGGTGGGCGGGGCTTGCTCACACACCACGTGACCGGAGCCACCACTTCCACCAACACACTTCTCAAACGTACGACTTTTCATCCCAACATTCAAATAGTTTAAGTCCAAGAGTCATTTAAGCTCTTCAGGACATCGTAAAAATAATAATTTACGTTGAAACTTAACTATAAATCCTCAGTTAGTCCTTAACATAAATTTCCCGAGTGAGCGTAGCTCCACCCCTAAATAGTGACATCACGAATACGTCATGGACGTCGATGAAGAAGTGTACGATCAGTGTCCCGATTGGCACGATAAACCTAGCTCCGCCCTTAAATTATGACGTCATGGAAACGTAATAAATGTTCATGACGTGTTGGAGTATCAGTGCCCTGATTGGCCGGGCGAGAAGAATGAAACAAGATGACAAGGCTATCGCATTTGGAACTCCAGTTTGGCTTCACGTTGCAGTGAGTCTGGAGTCCGGGATTACCTTGTCACCAGCGCCTCACTTTCCTCACACCAGTTGTGTACATAGCGCGCAATTACGCCATTACTTTGAGCATCCGAGTGACATCTCCAGGAATCTTACGTATTTTACACCTGGAAATTTAGGTAGTACTCGTTCCATTATATATATATATCTATATGCAGTAATCGCGAACAAGCGATACAAGATGCAAAAAGAACTACAAGGGGAGTTAAATGATAGCTCTAGGCCTTTCGTGTTTCAGTCACATCATCAGGAGCTTGCAGAAATAAGTAGGAAGTCCAAGTAGATTAGTTCAGAGGAACGTTCTAGCTCGAATGTTCCCTGTTACTTATTTCTGCAGCATTTTAAACTTGATGTGTTGATTGCAACACGAAAGGTCTAGAGCTACCATTCAACTCTCCCTTTTGTTATTTTGCATATACATTATATATATATATATATATATATATATATATATATATATATATATATATATATATATATATATATATATATATATATATATATATATATATATACAGGAAGAAATCCAAATATTCTCCCTTGAAGTCTTTTATCCACTTCTCCGAGGCTATGGGTCACACAATTTGCACCAGAGGTGGACCCCATCCTATATATATATATATATATATATATATATATATATATATATATATATATATATATATATATATATATAATATATATATATATATATAATATACAAATTTATGTTATGTCATTTTTTGTCAGTTATTTTGAAGATAGAATAAATAAGTCACAAGCCTGGGCATATAATTATCATGAAGAGTACGGCAGGAGAAAAAATAACTTGGCGATAGCCTGGCTTCCCTCTGTAAAGGAATTCGATAAAGAGCTAAAAATAGTAGCCCTAGTGGGACGCTCTGGAGGTCGGATACACTGATATTTATCACCTTACTCCTCTCTACTTAATTATTTATTGGCTTATAAAAGAACAACGGGGAAATGGCAGGGAAGGGGAGAGGACATAACGTACGGAGGGTCGAGCCTTCACCTTAGTACACCATGAACCATGACGAGTCTAGTTCTCCCCATGATGATAATGGGTTCCCTTGCGGATTTGGTGTTCTACGGTTAATTTAAAAGATGAAGAGGCTACGCTAGGTTAAAGGGATGTCCAATCTTTCCGGTGGGGGAGTCAAACTACTAAACTACATGAAGATTGTGTGATGATAATTGGGTTGTTAGTGATAGTCCCGCCAAGAGACGGCTAGGGGGTCCTTGGGGACTAGTCTTTCATTGTGGACTCCTTGGGTTATTATTGTTTTGACCTGTATTGTAGATTATTGTTATTATGGGTATTATTTTGGCTTCATGGTGTAAACTGTAATGGCTACTAGCATTTTGGTTATTTTTATTGATGTGTAGTGTTTTGTTTTATTGTTGTTTGGTGCTTTATTGTTGTGGTCTGGTGTTTTGCTTTATTATTCTCTTTATTGTTTTGATCTTTTTTATTATTATTTAAGGGTTATATTATCTGGTGTTTCTGTTTACTGTTATGTTCTGATGTTTTGTTTTACTGTTTTTGTTTTACTATTCTGATGTTTTTGTTTTACTGTTTTGCTGTTTTTGTTTTACTGTTATGATGTTTTTGTTTTACTGTTTGATGTTTTTGTTTTACTGTTATGATGTTTTTGTTTTACTATTCTGTTCTGATGTTTTGTCATTTTTATGGTTTTGAGTTTTTGTTTCTCTGTTGTGGTCGGATTTTTGTTTTACTGTTATGGTGGGGTATATTTTTATTGTCATTGTTATGGTCTGGTGTTTTATTGTTATGGTCGGGTTCTTTTGTTTTACTGTCATTGTTATGGTCTGGTGTTTTGTTTTATTGTTATGGTCGGTACTTTTGTTTTACTATCTTAGTTATAGTCTGGTGTTTTGTTTTTTGTTATGGTCTGGTGTTTTGTTTTTTGTTATGGTCTGGTGTTTTGTTTTACTATCATTGTTATTGTGTGGTGTTTTTGTTTTACTGTTGTTATGGTCAGGTCTTTTTTATTGTTATAGTCTGGTGTTTTTGTTTTACTGTTATAGTCTGGTGTTTTTCTTTTTCTGTTGTTTTGGTCTGGTGTTTTTCTTTTTCTGTTGTTATGGTCTGGTGTTTTTCTTTTACTGTTATGGTCTGGTGTTTTTGTTTTACTGTTATAATCTGGTGTTTTTGTTTTACTGTAATAGTCTAGTGTTTTTTCTTTTACTGTTGTTATGGTCTGGTGTTTTTAGTTGTATTTAGCCTTTTGTTATGATCTAGCGGTTGTTATTGCTAATATAGTAAAGTGTTTTGTTTTATTCTTATAGTTAGCGTTTTGTTACAGTATGGTGTTTTTTTTATCTTATTATTTTGTCTCATGTTTTGTTTCATTGTTATGGTATGGTGTTTTGTTTTATTATGAAAGTTTTTTGTTTATTACTGTTATGGTCTGGTGTATTTGACTATTGTTTTGGTATGACAGTGTTTGGTTTATTATTGTTATAACATGACGGTTTTTGGGTTATTATTGTTATAACATGACAGTGTTTGGTTTATTATTGTTATAATATGACAGTGTTCGGTTTATTTTCAAATGACAATGTTTGGTTTATTATTGCTGCATTATGATGGCGATTGCCTTATTATATGATGGTGCTTAGTTTATTATAGTTGTATTATGATGGTGCTTAGTTAATTATTGTTGTATTATGGTGGTATTTGCTTGATTATTGCTATATTATGATGGTGTTCGCTTTATTATTATATGATGGTGCTTAGTTGATTGTTTCTGTGTTATGGTTTCCTTTATTATTGTTGTATCATGATGGTATTTGGTTTATTATTGCTGTACTGTGATGGTGTTTGCTTTATTATTATATGATGGTGCTTAGTTGATTATTGATGTATTATGGCATTTGCTTTATTATTGCTGTATTACCTGCCTTCCTGGAAGGTGATTTTTATGATTACCGTATTATGATGGTGTTTTATTGTTGCTGTATCGTGATGGTGTTTGTTTTATTATTGCTGTATTATGATGGCGTTTTATTATTGCTGTGTTTTGATGGTGTTTGCTTTATTATTATTTTATGGTGGTGTTTGTTTTGTCTTTATACTATGATAGTGGTTTGGTTTATTACATATATGATGGTGTTTCGTTTATTATTGATAAGTTATGATGTTGCTTGGTTTATTGGTATATTGTGATAGAGTTTCATTTATTGTTATATATTCTTTGGTTTGTTGTTTGATGACATTTGGTTTATTGTATTATTTGATGGTGCCCCGTGGCCTGATCGCTAAAGCTCTCGCTTCACACGGCGAGGGTCTGCGTTCGATTCCCAGCTCGGGTAGAAACATTGGGCGTGTTTCTTTACACCGGTTGTCTATGTTCACCCATCAGTAAAATGGGTACCTGGGAGTTAGTCGACTGGTGTGGGTTGCATCCTGGGACAAGGACCTAATTTGCCCGAAATGCTCTGCATAACAAGGGACTTTCTATATACAGTAGTATGTCATTGATGTCAGCTAGGCCTGTATACCATGTACATGTACTTGTAGTAAATAAAGATATTATTATTATTATTATTATTATTATATGTATATTATGGTGGTTAATTTGTTATATTTAATGGTGTTTGGTTTGTTGATATATTATGACGGTGTTTGGTTTATTGGTATGTTATGGTGATGCTTGATTTATCGTTATATGATAATGTTTGGCATATTGTAATATGGTGTTTGGTTTATTGGTACATTATGATTGTGTATAGTTTATTATATTGGTGTTTCGTTTATTGATATTTGGTTTACTGTTATTTTATGGTGTTGGTTTATTGTTATGTTTGATGGATTTTCTTATTGGTATATTATGATGGTGTTTGATTTATTGGTATATTATGATCGTGTTTAATTTATGACTATATTTGATAGTGTTTGGTATATTGGCAGGTTATGATGGTGTCTGGCTTATTGGTACAATATGATGGCATTTGGTTTATTGTTATATGATCATGTTTGGTTTATGTTCGTATAATTGGTTTATTATTGTAATATGATGGTGTTTGGTTATATATTTTTGTATTTTGATGGTGTTTGGTTTATTGTTATAATATGATGGCGTTTTTCCTTACTTTTGCTGATATTTTTAAGTGTTTTGGTATACAGATGTTATGGCAGGTGCCTTGGTTATAGCTGGTGTTATGGGTTACATAGAATTTTGTTATGGCTGGTAGCTTGGCTTTAGAGTTTTATTAAGGCTGCTGTTTGGGAAGGGGAAGGCTGTGGAATTTCTAGAACGTTGTGGCTGAAAGGTCAGCCAGCACACACTGATAAAGCCTGGCATACAGGCGCACTCACACAACTCACTGCCTCTGTCTGCGATTATAGTTTCTCTAGTACTTTGCTCGGGTCTACTCTTGTGTTGGTACATTATTGTAATGTTGCTTAAGTCTACTATTTTTCAGTTGGTGTTTTGAATTTTAATTATTATTATTATTATTATCATTATTATTATTATTATTATTATTATTATTATTATTAATTATTATTAATTATGTTATTAATGGTGATTTATTTTTATTGAGGTTAGTGTTTTTTGCTTCTTAATTTCGTTTTGACTGAAATTATGGTTATGACACCTTGTGGTTTTTTTTTGCTTCGGTGTTTTTTAATTCTTATTTCAATTGGTGCCTTAGTTTAGTATAGTATTACTGCCTGATGTTTTTATATGTTAGTCACGTCTGGTGTTTGAACTTAATAATGCACTGGCAGGTTTTGTTTTGACTCATTGTTATACTTCTTGTTTTTGTTAATATTTTGCATGTGGTTGATATTTTACAGACTTGTTGTCCTGGCTGATGTTGAAGATTGAGACACTTATGCAACATATGGGAATCTTTATTAAGGAAACGTTTCGTCACACAGTGGCTTCATCAGTCCAATACAAAGCAGAGAGGGGTAAGGAGAGGAGGAGTTTGAGGTAATCAGTCCCTCAGCCTGGAGTCGATGTGTTCAGTCCATCAAACTTGTAGAAAGTACAGCATAGGACGGTAGAAGTGGCTTATATACTGTAATCAGTATATAAGCCACTTCTACTGCTCTATGCTGTACTTTCTACAAGATTGATGGACTGAACACATCGACTCCAGGCTGAGGGACTGATTACCTCAAACTCCTCCTCTCCTTACCCCTCTCTGCTTTGTATTGGACTGATGAAGCCACTGTGTGACGAAACGTTTCCTTAATAAAGATTCCCATATGTTGCATAAGTGTCTCAATCTTTATCTTGTCGGTTTTCAAAACCATTTACCACACTGTCTGATGTTGTATATTATTAAAGCTATTGCTGGTATTTTGAATTATGTTTGTGGACATTGGATTTGCTTCTGATAAATAGTCTATTATTGGGCTGTATACATAAAAATTATTTTGGCTTAAGCTGTTTATGTAGTAGTAGTAATACTAGTATAGTAGTAATAGTGGTGGTGGTGGTAGTAGTAGTAAAAGAGTAAAGAAACAGAGAACACTGCACATGTTCTGATCCACATCGTCATAAGGGTATAATTCTCCTAAAGGGCTGTAGGTGAACACATTCCAGTTTGACTCCCATGTCTTATATATATATATATATATATATATATATATGACATGGCCTAAGACGTTTGTGTGGTAGTAGTAGTAGTAGTAGTAGCGTGGTCACTTGGAAATGTGCTTGGCAGTGTGTGTGTGGGACTATCAGTGGCCTGACTCCTTATCTCAGATAACCTATCTTAATGTTATTTTTGTCAGAATGCTGCAGTTCATTGTTGTGGTTCATGGCGATGGTTCATATTTGAGACTATGACATGCGTTTATCAAATTGTATTTTTGTGAGCTCTATTTTTAGAGAGTTTTATCTCTTGTTTTTTATGCTTATCATACTACGTGTCTGTAAGTTCTGTTATTTTTAGGCAGTTTTTGTCTTATATTTTTATTTATTTATTTATGTATTGCCTTTTCTTTGAGGTTTAGCACTTCCTCATAAAAATAATAATTCCTCAATAAGGATTTTGTTCTGTGCAATAAGTTACATTGTGAATGGAATTATTCTTAGTAGTAGTAGTAGTAGTAGGAATAATGGTGGTAATAGTAGTTGTAGTGATATTAGTAGTAGTATTGTTAGTAGCAATAATAGAGGTAAAATGTAGTAGTAATATAGTAGTGGTAATAATAGTAGCTGTAGTAATTGTAGTCGTAGTTGCAGTAGTAGTCAGTTGTAGTATTCATTACACGTCGTTTCATTATAACTTTGATGAGAAAAAAAAATAAATTCCTGCCAGGAATGGAAATTATGGAAAGACTTTTAAATATGGATGGAGTACATGTCATCGGCAACTCTCCATGCTTATACCAATATCTTCACTTTGGCTGTTCGTATTCAGTTTTTATGATATGAAGTGTGTTTCTTATATAATTCTGAAAAAAACAATATGATACCTAAATAATAAAAATGTCAGTAATAAGAGTAAATATACGACTTTATAGCGCCCCAGATCGACATAGTCATGCGTCTGCACCAGTACTGCTCTCCTTTGCCTAACAATTTAACTCTTATTTATACAAATTAACCAATGGTAAAATTGGTTTTGTTATACGTCGTTTTGCTTAAAGTCGCAGTTTCCAAGAACCTATCCACGAAGTTAAGTGAGAACTTCCTGTGTGTGTGTGATATATATATATATATATATATATATATATATATATATATATATATATATATATATATATATATATATATATATATATATAATGTGTGTGTGTGTGTGTGTGTTGTACTACCTAATTGTACTCACCTAATTGTGGTTGCAGGGGTCGAGACTCAGCTCCTGGCCCCGCCTCTGCGCTGCCCGCTACTGGGTATCTGCTCTCCCTGCTCCATGAGCTTTATCATACCTTGTCTTAAAACTGTGTATGGTTCCTGCCTCCACTATGTCTTTCTCTAGACTATTCCACTTCCTGACTACTCTGTGGCTGAAGAAATGCTTCCTAACATCCCTTTGACTCATCTGAGTGTTCAGCTTCCAGTTGTGTCCCCTTGTTTCTGTGTTCCCTCTCTGGAACATCCTGTCACTGTCTACCTTGTCGATTCCCCGCAGTATTTTGTATGTCGTTATCATGTGTGTGTGTGTGTGTGTGTGTGTGTGTGATGCCGAATAGGTAAAACTTGCGATTTTTTTTTGCTAAAATAGCAACGCTCTTCTTGCCGAATAAGGCAAGCGAAAATTTGTGTATGCAATAATTTCGCAAAAATCATTCTGAACCTAACGGAAAAAAATATATTTCATTGTGTTTGTTTATTATTAAATTACGTATTGTAAACTTATCTAAAATATATTTAGTTGGATTAGGCGAAATTAAATTGCGCTTGTTATAATAAGGTTAGGTAAGTTTTCTAAGGTTCTTTTGGTACAAAATTATTAATTTTTACATTACCATAAATTAAAAAAAATATATCTTTAAACGTATAAGAGAAAATTGGATAAAGCAACAATCCGTGGTCAGAATAAGCTCCAGTATCAATACATTAATGGTATACAATAGACAAGTACATAATTTCTGTATTGAAATGAAAAAGGTCATTGGTTGGCGAAGCAACTTCATAATAAAGATAGTCAAGTATTTGACATGAGTGTAATTAATCTGCCAGGTGCGGATGTGATATTCTGTGCTACGAAGCTGTCTTCAATTTGACTAAAGAAAAGATACGGCCTAGATCAAACTTTTATTGGGGCAACGTTTCGCTCTATTTAGACTTGATAAAACTCTCCACACGAAACGTGCCAAAGCTTGAACGTTTCTTTAGTACTGTTGGGAGTACGCTGTTCGGAGGCTTCCATCATAATATCGAGTCTGGTAGCTTAAGAGTTGGTCCTCGATATATTATTGATTGTTTATTTATATTGGTCATTCAAAAAGGTGACATTTTCATGACTTGTTTGAGGGAAGATCAGCTTCGCCGAGTTTAATTTCGTCGTTTTCATTGAAGTGAAGTTTCTACACAGAGAATTTTATTCAAATTAATAACCAGGATTTACCCAAGAAAGTCATCAGTGTAGCTTATGTCCTTCGCCTTTTTTTTTCTTCGAGGGGGGAAGGGGTCCTTCCCCCCAGGATTCGACCCATAACAGTCAGCTAACACTCAGGTACCTACGTACTGCTAGGGGAACAGAGGGCAACAATACACAAATAACCCGTCCCCCCTCGTATGTATTCTGGCCTCCTTCCCTTCTCGCTTCTGTGTGATTTGTTAATGTTCCAAGTCGGACCAAAACGTCGTCTTAAGAAGTTTTAGAGGGCAACAGACATGCCTAACTCTTCACCCGCCCCAGGATCGAACTCGGGTCCATCGACTGTTAGCCAAGTTTATCTTATTGTTAGTATTTTAAAGAGCTCCCCACCATCTCTTGTGGGTGTGAGCTTTAGTAAAATTATTCCCACGTGGGTGTGCCGCTTCCCCGTGAATATAATAATAATAATAATAATAATAATAATAAAGAAAAATAATAATAATAATAATAATAATAATAATAATAATAATAATAATAATAATAATAAAGAAAATTCTATATAGACAAAGCTGTTTCTGCTGTCAATGGCTGCCTGAATTAAACGAATAATATCTGGACTGTTGAAATATTTGATGATAATTCGAACATTTTTTTTTAAATGCTATGTATATTCATATAAAAAGTATTTTATTCAGCTGGATTATTTAGTTTTAATGTGTGTGTGTGTGAGAAGGAGAAGGCGAGATGGTAGGAGGGAAGGCATGTCCTGGTGGTGGTTGCCAGGGTGACCCAGCATCCCAGGCTAAGTCAGCCTCTTCTGCAGTTGAATATCGCAGCCACCTCCTGCGTCTTATACTGTACCACAGCCACCTCCTGCGTCTTATACTGTACCACAGCCACCTCCTGCGTCTTATACTGTACCACAGCCACCTCCTGCGTCTTATACTGTACCACAGCCACCTCCTGCGTCTTATACTGTACCACAGCCACCTCCTGCGTCTTATACTGTACCACAGCCACCTCCTGCGTCTTATACTGTACCACAGCCACCTCCTGCGTCTTAAACTGTACCACAGCCACCTCCTGCGTCTTATACTGTACCACAGCCACCTCCTGCGTCTTATACTGTACCACAGCAACCTCATGCGTCTTATACTGTACCACAGCAACCTCCTGCGTCTTATACTGTACCACAGCCACCTCCTGCGTCTTATACTGTACCACAGCCACCTCCTGCGTCTTATACTGTACCACAGCCACCTCCTGAATCTTATACTGTACCACAGCCACCTCCTGCGTCTTATACTGTACCACAGCCACCTCTTGCGTCTTATACTGTATCACAGCCACCTCTTGCGTCTTATACTGTACCACAGCCACCTCCTGCGTCTTATACTGTACCACAGCCACCTCTTGCGTCTTATACTGTACCACAGCCACCTCTTGCGTCTTATACTGTACCACAGCCACCTCTTGCGTCTTATACTGTACCACAGCCACCTCTTGCGTCTTATACTGTACCACAGCCACCTCTTGCGTCTTATACTGTACCACAGCCACCTCTTGCGTCTTATACTGTACCACAGCCACCTCTTGCGTCTTATACTATACCACAGCCACCTCCTGCGTCGTATACTGTATCACAGCCACCTCCTGCGTATTATACTGTACCACAGCCACCTCTTGCGTCTTATACTGTACCACAGCCACCTCTTGCGTCTTATACTGTACCACAGCCACCTCTTGCGTCTTATACTGTACCACAGCCACCTCCCGCGTCGTATACTGTATCACAGCCACCTCTTGCGTCTTATACTGTATCACAGCCACCTCCTGCGTATTATACTGTACCACAGCCACCTCTTGCGTCTTATACTGTACCACAGCCACCTTTTTCATCTTATACTGTACCACAGCCACCTTTTTCATCTTATATTGTACCACAGCCACCTTTTTCATCTTATACTGTACCACAGCCACCTTTTTCATCTTATACTGTACCACAGCTACCTCTTGCGTCTTATACTGTACTACAGCCACCTCTTGCGTCTTATACTGTACCACAGCCACCTCTTGCGTCTTATACTGTACCACAGCCACCTCCTGCGTCGTATACTGTATCACAGCCACCTCCTGCGTCTTATACTGTACCACAGCCACCTCTTGCGTCTTATACTGTACCACAGCCACCTCCTGCGTCTTATACTGTACCACAGCCACCTCTTGCGTCTTATACTGTACCACAGCCACCTCCTGCGTCGTATACTGTATCACAGCCACCTCCTGCGTATTATACTGTACCACAGCCACCTCTTGCGTCTTATACTGTACCACAGCCACCTCTTGCGTCTTATACTGTACCACAGCCACCTCTTGCGTCTTATACTGTACCACAGCCACCTCCTGCGTCGTATACTGTATCACAGCCACCTCTTGCGTCTTATACTGTATCACAGCCACCTCCTGCGTATTATACTGTACCACAGCCACCTCTTGCGTCTTATACTGTACCACAGCCACCTTTTTCATCTTATACTGTACCACAGCCACCTTTTTCATCTTATACTGTACCACAGCCACCTTTTTCATCTTATACTGTACCACAGCTACCTTTTTCATCTTATACTGTACCACAGCTACCTCTTGCGTCTTATACTGTACCACAGCCACGTCCTGCGTCTTATACTGTACCACAGCAATCTCCTGCGTCTTATACTGTACCACAGCCACCTCCTGCGTCTTATACTGTACCACAGCCACCTCCTGAATCTTATACTGTACCACAGCCACCTCCTGCGTCTTATATTGTACCACAACCTCCTGCGTCTTATACTGTACCACAGCCACCTCTTGCGTCTTATACTGTACCACAGCAACCTCCTGCGTCTTATATTGTACCACAACCTCCTGCGTCTTATACTGTACCACAGCCACCTCTTGCGTCTTATACTGTACCACAGCCACCTCCTGCGTCTTATATTGTACCACAGCCACCTCTTGCGTCTTATACTGTACCACAACAACCTCCTGTGTCTTATATTGTACCACAACCACCTGCGTCTTATACTGTACCACAGCCACCTCTTGCGTCTTATACTGTACCACAGCCACCTCCTGAATCTTATACTGTACCACAGCCACCTCCTGCGTCTTATATTGTACCACAACCTCCTGCGTCTTATACTGTACCACAGCCACCTCTTGCGTCTTATACTGTACCACAGCCACCTCCTGCGTCTTATATTGTACCACAACCTCCTGCGTCTTATACTGTACCACAGCCACCTCTTGCGTTTTATACTGTACCACAGCCACCTCCTGCGTCTTATGCTGTAACACAGCCACCTTCTGCGTCTTATACTGTATCACAGCCACCTGCTTTTATACTGTACCACAGCCAACTCTTGCGTCTTCCACAGCCACCTCTTGCGTCTTATTCTATACCACAAAACACAACAAGTGTCCGGGGCCCAAGACTGTTCAACAGCCTCACACCAGCCATAAGGGGAATAACCAATAGACACCTGGCTGCCTTCAAGAGGGAGCTGGACAGATACCTAAAGTCAGTGCCGGATCAGCCGGGCTGTGGTTCGTACGTTGAACTACGTGCGGCCAGCAGTAACAGCCTCGTTGATCAGGCCCTGATCCACCGGGAGGTCTGGTCGTGGACCGGGCCGCGGGGGCGTTGATCCCCGGAATACCCTCCAGGTAGGTAGACAGCCACCTCTTGCGTCTAGCTCTTATACAATGCCATATAGATAACTCTTGCTTCTCATGGTACTCTGCCCTAACAAAAAAAAATTAAATACTACAAATTACCCAGAACAAAATGGTGAGATTCTTCCTGGACCTGGGTCCAAGATTCTTCCTGGACCTGGGTCCAAGATTCTTCCTGGACCTGGGTCCAAGAGAGCATGTAGGCCAGGATGAATTACAACTGGATATGCTGAATGTTGAAAACTGAGTGAAAAAAAACTGAAGTTAAAACACGTTTATAAAACTGCTCACATAGTCCAGAATATCTTGGTGTCAGGTTTGTGAGGGCTGGGAACCAAAGCAAGTATCGTACTAGGCGGAGGGAACACAACTTTGTAGTACCCACAGTAGGTGGTCAGGCTTCAAACACATTTTATTGGATAGCAGTCCCCTCAAGGGAGGTTCCTTGATGCTGGTGAGGGGCTCTTGATCTAGGGAATTGGATCTGTGCTCCAGTTCCCTGAATTAAGCCTGAATACCTTCCATCCTCCCCCACATGCGCTGTATAATCCTACGGGTTTAGCGCTCCCCCATGATTATAATAATTGGATAGCAGTGAAGGAGTGTAACGGACTGCCTGCACATGTCAAAGCCTGTTATAGCATGAGCCAGTTCAAGAAGAGAGCCAAAAGGCACCTAATGAATGTAGGTACAGAAAGGGAGAAGAGTGATTTCTGCATCTTATGCTGTAACACAGCTATCTTCTGCGTCTTATGCTGTACCACAGCTATCTTCTGCGTCTTATGCTGTACCACAGCTATCTTCTGCGTCTTATGCTGTAATACAGCTACCTCCTGCGTCTTATGCTGTACCACATCTCCCCCTTCGTCTTATGCTGTACCACATCTCCCCCCTTCGTCTTATGCTGTACCACATCTCCCCCCTTCGTCTTATGCTGTACCACAGCTACCTCATGCGTCTTATGCTGTAATACAGCCACCTCCTGTGGTGTGGCAGCAGCACTATCGCACTGGTGTTATCAGTGGTGTGGCAACAACACACTGACTGGTGCCGTGAAGGAAGTTGGGTATTTCTTCACCCTTCCATTGACTGTTAGCAGTGTGGGAGAGTAAGAAGTGGTGATGGTCACACAGGATGTGGCAACACATCCCCCTGCATCAACACAGCCACCCACAACACCAGGACAGTCAACATCAACACAGCCTCTCACAACATCACAGCCTCCCATAACATCACAGCCTCCCACAACATCACAGCTTCCCACAACATCAACACAGGCTCCCACAACATCAACACAGGCTCCCACAACATTATCACAACCTCCCACATCATCATAGCCTCCCACAACATGAACAAAGCCGCCCACAACACCAATAACTACAGCACCTCACATAACCAACACACCACAAACACAAACCGAACCAACAATAAAGTATTTAAAAAAGTATAGGAATTATCCCCTGGTGGGCGCGTTGTAGTTATGGTTTCAGCAAAAGGCTTACGGGGGGGAAAAAAAAGAGAAAAAATGTAAAATAAGAGGATGGAGGTCAGGTTTAAAGCGGAGATGCCTAGGTGTCGCATGGCAAGTCTCTTGAAGCTGCAGTGCTCTTAATCCTGAACTGATAGATGCCAGGCTGGTGCTGTGGGGAAGCAGTTGTCTTGAGTGTGTGACTCTATCAGGCCTATACCTGGCCTCCAGTGCTGATCCCAGTCCCTCCTTCACCACCAGCTCAGTCTCACATGATGGCCTAGCGTCTCCCACCCACGCTCATGTTTATATATAGCGACCCCTAACGCCCCCTCACACCTTTTCCGCTCGCTTTTCCTGCAGTTTCTTATATTTTCGCTTGCCGTTGCGCGAGTCTGTTGGTTGTGAACGAAAGCTTGTGGAACAAGGATCTCGCGACTGCAGTCTGCGCCGGGGATTTCGCGGATAGTTGGGATGGAGTTAATGTTGCGATAACTGCTTGTTGGATCACACACCTCAGCCGCACACTCACACCTGCTGATAAGCTATGTATTACTGTACGCTTTGAAGCTGAACATATGGATTATTTAACCCTTTAAGCCCTTCTACCCGGTTCATAATGATTGTGGAGCCGGATTTTTTTCTTTTAAGCTTTAAGCCACCTTCTGTATAGCACTCCCGATATGTTAGAGCACATACTGCATACACTGGCGGGCGAAACTTTCCTCAATAAAGATTCCCAAATGTTGCACAAGTGTCTCATTCTTCAACTTGTCGGGTTTCCAAGCCATTTACATCATACCCTCTTATAAACCCCCACGATATGGTAAATTAGACACATATGCAACACTTGCGTATCTTTATTGAGAAAACGTTTCGCCACACAATGGCTTCATCAGTCCATACAAAGGAGAATCGTGAAGAACAGGAGGAGTTTGAGGTGGTCAGTCCCTCAGCCTTGAGTCGGTCGATGTTGTCAGTCCATCAATCTTGAACAGAATACAGCATATGTGTGAAGAGGGAGCTTATATACTGTAGGCAGGAGAGGCGCAGCAGTCGTAGGAGGTGTCACATTTGACCAATGTCACAGCAACATCTTGGTATCTTAATACAGAGATTTCTTCGCTTGCCTAACCCTTGGGCACGACCTACTTCCACATTGGTCAAATGTGACACCTCCAACGACTGCTGCACCTCTCCTGTCTACAGTATATAAGCTTCCTCTTAGCACATATGCTGTATTCTGTTCAAGATTGGTGGACTGACAACATCGACCGATTCAAGGTTGAGGGACTGACCACCTCAAACTCCTCCTGTTCTTCACGATTCTCCTTTGTATGGACTGATGAAGCCACTGTGTGGCGAAACGTTTTCTCAATAAAGATACGCAAGTGTTGCATATGTGTCTAATTTACCAACTCGTCGGTTCTCTGAACCATTCATCTACACCCCCACGATATACATACACGGTGTAAACTATCTCGGGACACCTGAGATGATGTTTTTGTCATGTTTCCTGAGGAACAAAACACAACCAGCAAAGATCGAACCTTAACCATTAGGTCTCCCATCCTTTCCCTGTTTAAACCCAATAGTATTTGTTCCTACCGACTGCGAGACCTTCTCATTATCCATTGTCCGACCAGTGTCTAAACAGGCACAGCTGAAGACTTATTGGCCCCTGCCAGCAGTCCATTCTGGCACCTCGAGGGATAATCGTACATATTTGAACGTTTCCTGGTTATTCTCGGTCATCTCGTTGCCTGACAGACCGTCTCTTTTTTTTTTTTTTTTTTTGGGGGGTAATTAATTGTGGCTATATATACGTTTTTAAAAGTTCATGTAAACTAACCTGACTTAATCTTGCCTAAGCTACCAGTCTAGCTTAAATTAACACAAGTCAGTCTAAGCTAGCATAACCAAGCCTAAGCTGACATAATCTAAGAGTATTAGACACATGTACAACAATTGGGTATTTATTATATAGATGTTTCGGCAGCCAGGGGCTTTATCAGTACAGTACAGGGACAAAAACACAAGACTGAGAAGATTGAAGATGAGATAATCAGTCCGTGAGCGTAAGTGTTCAGTACCATAGTCTGATGAATCTGAAGCACACACGAGGACGAAGTGGGTTTATATACTGGAATCAGTGGTTGTCATGTTTTCTCTCTTGAAGAAGGCACTGAACAGGCACCTAAAGTCAGTTCCTGACCAGCCGGGCTGTGGCTCGTATCTCGGTTTACTTGCGGCCAGCAGTAACAGCCTGATTGATCAGGCCCTGATGCACCTCGAGGCCTGGTCACGGACCAGGCCGCGGGGGCGTTGACCCCCAGAAACACCCTCCAGGTATACCAAAATTCCATATTGTTGCTGTGTCTGACAATTATCATAACTACCCCTGGTCCACCTCTCGGACATGACCCACTTCCACTGGGGAATCCGGTCTACCAGTGGTGATGCCTGCTGCTGCTGCTGCTGCTGCTGCTGCTGCTGCTGCTGCTGCTGCTGCTGCTGCTGCTGCTGCAAACTCTACCCTAGGTTAAAATATAGAAAAATAGCGACTTAGGAAATCATAACAACACGATTGTAAGCAAATCACAGAACGGATGTCACTTGAACCTACGACTGGTTCTATATAGCAGAGGAACCCCACAGTGAACCACCTGAAGGATAACATTGTATAGCAGAGGAACCCCACAGTGAACCACCTGAAGGATAACATTGTATAGCAGAGGAACCCCACAGTGAACCACCTGAAGGATAACATTGTATAGCAGAGGAACCCCACAGTGAACCACCTGAAGGATAACATTGTATAGCAGAGGAACCCCACAGTGAACCACCTGAAGGATAACATTGTATAGCAGAGGAACCCCACAGTGAACCACCTGAAGGATAACATTGTATAGCAGAGGAACCCCACAGTGAACCACCTGAAGGATAACATTGTATAGCAGAGGAACCCCACAGTGAACCACCTGAAGGATAACATTGTATAGCAGAGGAACCCCACAGTGAACCACCTGAAGGATAACATTGTATAGCAGAGTAACATCTCAATCAACAACAGTAACACACCACCAGCAGTAACAAAAGAACAACAACAGTAATAATAGTAACATCTCAATCAACAACAGTAACACACCGCCAGCAGTAACAAAAGAACAACAACAGTAATAACAATAACAGTAACATCTCAATCAACAACAGTAACACACCACCAGCAGTAACAAAAGAACAACAACAGTAATAACAATAACAGTAACATCTCAATCAACAACAGTAACACACCGCCAGCAGTAACAAAAGAACAACAGTAATAACAATAACAGCGACATATCAATCAACAACAGTAACACACCGCCAGCAGTAACAAAAGAACAACAACAGTAATAACAATAACAGTAACATCTCAATCAACAACAGTAACACACCGCCAGCAGTAACAAAAGAGCAACAACAATAGCAACAATGCCAACATTATCACCAGCACCACCCTTATTATTATTATTATTATTATTGCAATCAAAACTGAGCGCTAAACCCACACGGGTTAGCGCTACCAACAAACAATGATGCCACACCAGCAAGGTACCCTCGACGCGCAGGGATTATTCCCCGTGGGCAGGTGGGTGGGGGCGTGGGTTAACAACCCCAGGGGTTTTAACACTCGTGGTGGATTTCCTAGTAGCTGATTCTTACACACCCTCACGTCCAGTTTGACTATTGAACTCTTTACCTCGTAGCCGGTGAAGGCCTCTTTAATCCAAGGCATTGGAACTGCCCTTCACTGTATGACCCTCTGAGGGTTTATCGCTACCTGATTTATATAATAACTTTGTGTGTTGTTTAGTTGCTATCTGTCGCCGCTTAATTCCCATGGCTTATCAGTATCTGGCGAGGCGAGACGAATAGGCTAGTCTCCTTACACATGTTGCCGGTGTTCCCCTAGCTATAAATAGATACCTTGAAGTTAGTCAGGTGTTGAGGGTCGCATCCTGGGGGAGAGGACCAATAAAATGGGCCTCCAGAAATAAGTCACACTGCTTGCTTTCTTTACTTCTTAATCCGCAGAAATTCTTTATTTTTTAATGTTTCTTATTCTTTTTCACGTACCTAAATGTTGAACCTACGAACAAGACATTCCCACAAGTTAACATTTGCTATAATAATATTGTTGAATGACTTGTATGGTGACTAGAATACAAATGGTACGAAGAAATATATTTGTCGAGTTATTTTAACATGGTAGCAGTAATAGTATACAGTACAGACAGGCTGATGAATAAAACACATGTGCAACACCTGGGTATCTTTATTCTGTAGACGTTTCGCCCACCAATGACTTTATCAATTCAGTATAGAGGTCATATGAAGGTGTTGAAACTGGAGACAGTAGAATGACCTCTGTCTTGAATTGATAAAGCCACTGGCTGGCTCAGCGTCTACACAATAAAGATACCCAAGTGTTGCACATGTCTTATTTTAACATCTCATAAGGCCAGGGAAGACCTGACACTGTTACTGCCCTCTTACCCTCAGGTCATTCACTCTGCCTTCACCCAGGTCAGGTCACCTCATTGTCTTATCACCAGCTTCCATTCTTCAACCTTTTATTTTCATTCTATTGACGAGATCTTATTGTCTTTTATTTGCATGCGTGCGCGTGAACATGTAAACACCAAACACACATACACACACCAATTTATGTTTGCGGTGGTCGGGTTCTAGCTCCTGGTTCCGTCTCTTAGGCTTCATCGACCACAGCATTACTGGTTTATGGCTTCCTGCGCTCTATCATATGTACTAAAACTGAGTATATATTTTTCCTCCACCAGTAATACTTTGTTTATTCCACTTTCCTACTACCCTGAGACTGAAAAAAGTACTTCCTAACATACATGTAACTCATCTGTGCTTTAAAGTTCCATTTACGATCTCTTGTAAAAGTCTGTTCATATCAGTCTTATCAATTTCTCTTAGAATTTTGATTATCGTAATCATTTCCCTCTGGTTCTCTCTTCCAAGGTGGTCAGGTTCACTTGATTTAGTCTTTTATAATGTACCTCTCTTAAGTCTGCGACAAGTGTGTATGCTTTCAAGCTTTAAAACGTGCTTAATCAGGAAGGGGGAAGTGGTCTCCCAAATTATGAAATTATTTTTACTGAGATTCCTGAAGGCTACGCTGAAATTTGCTAGCCTCGCTTAGGCTGTTGAAGTCATAGGGTTTGTGCTCTTCGGACCATATGTTTCATGTGTTATTTACTCCTAGATCCTTATCGTTTTTTGATACTTGCAGGTTCTAGCCTAGTCTGTATTCCGTCTCCGGTTTTTCCCTTCCACCAAATTTCAGGACTTTGCATTTGTTTTGATTGAACTCCAGCAGCCACTTGCTTGACCACCTTTCTAACATATCCATCTTCCTTAGAGGCCCACATTGTCCTTTCCTATTCGTCTTCCTCTCAACAATTTTATATTATCTGCAAACAGACACAGAATTGGATCTCAGCTGGTAGGTCATTTACATATATCAAAAAAAGGAGTGGCCCCAGCAATAATCCTTGGGGACCCACATTTTACCTTAATTCAACTTAATACTTCCTTCCATACTGTCGCTTTTTGCCCTCAGTGTTTCAGGTACACTTATGTTCAGACTTGTTTATCAGTCATTGGTGGTTAACTTTCAAATGCATTCCTGAGGTCCAGGAATATTGTGTGCAATTCAATTTGAGCACAGTACAAGAGAATACTATTGCAAGTGTTTTCGTTATATATTAATGTTCTCAAGGGAATACTACATTAATTACAATAATATGTGGATTGCACATGGATCTTACATGGTCATATGACGAAGTCAGGTTTACTCACTCATTTTGAACATAATTAGAAACTCTACAACTAGATCTTACCTGATATTTTTGGGTTATACTAGTCCAGTCATATTATTCTTGGGTAACTCTCTGGCACACATTGAGTCACCCACGCAGTAGCAAACATATATATTTATATATATGGAGTACTAGATTAGCTTGTATCCGTCTACTACATAATATAAATCAAAAGTTGTGAAAACCCCTTCAAGGCAGAAGGGGTGCTTAATGCTGATGTAGGAGGTTTTTGATCCAAAGAATTGGAGCTACTCTTCTTTGAACGAAGCCTGAATACCTCTTCTTCCCCAGGTACCATATGACATCTTTGGCTCTAGTGTTTACTAAAAATTTAATAGTATGTAATAATTAGGGTCCACACAACAGGTATTTTTCGTGATGAAATATATTTTGTGATTTAGAAGATTGACGGAAAGTGTTCTAGATTAGATTTACATTATAAGTTATATGCTTCACTAGATTCCAAAATGTTATAATTAACAAGTCATTTTTAGATGTACCCAGTTTATCGCACATCCTGCAATCAGTATATACAAGAACAAAGCATTAATTTCTGTATTGATCGAACTGAATATTTATACTGTTTAAATGTAATGTGTAGCCTTCCCTGTGTGTAGTTGTTGTCACATTCCTTACAGGGGATCAAATATACACACCTAGAGGGGTATTTTGCGAGTTCTTGATTAGATTAAGTTTCACTATACTGGTCTCTTTTAAATATCAGTGTAACGTTGAATGGTTTCAGTGTCTGTGAGAGTTAAGCAAAATTCTCAGTGGAAGGCAACCTTAAATCATTCTCGTTTATACTTTGTCTTGGCATAGGAAAAAATATTTTGTAGCATGATGTTATCTAATTCCTAAGTATGTAGGTGGTCTTATTGAGCATCTCACCTGTGTTGAGAGTGCAGGTGTCATCATGCATAGGTGTACCATCAGTCTCTTGTTAATTAAATTATTTATACTTTTATTGTCCAACTCTGGCTTTTATTACTTTTAGTGATTCGTGGATGTATATATTTTTGATAGCCAATCAATTTTACTTTGGTGATTGTTTCAGGTGACAGTGGGTAGTGATGGTGTGTTGTAGGCACAGTGTTGGAGGGTCATGTTGAGGGCGGGCGTGGAACAGATTGTTGCCCTAACAGGCACCTTCACGCCCACCACCACCGCCACCACGGGCACCCTCACGCCTACCACCACCACCTCCATCTCTCCCACCACCTGGCAGGAATGACCCATCGCACCAAGCTCCTACTTCCGCACCAGACTCCATAACAGAAGTGGTGTCCACAGGGGCGCTTGTACTAGTGTTTTGTTGACATTTAGATGATTGTAGTGATTTGTTGGTAGCTTAGTAGTGATAGAGTGGACATCATGCTGGTGGCCATCCCAGAGGTGCCTGAGACAACTCACCAGTCCCTCGCTGCCACCCCGGTCACAGCCACCGCCACCGTTACCTCTAATAACAACCACCACAACACCCTCAACCCCTGCGGTGCCCTCAAGGACGTAGTAGCGGGCCGGGAGGAGGCAGCATCCGACTGCGGTGGTGGGGATGCTGGGGGAGGAATGGAGGAGTCAGTGGGAGACACAGCTGCTGCTGGTGGAGGTGCTGGCGAAATGCTGGTGAAGATGGAGATGAAACCTCCAGTGTCAGCCACTATCCCTAAGTCTCGTACCAACCATCACCGGCGGACCCCTCCCACGCCCCCCGCCCACTCACCCTCTCCTCCGGCCATAACCTCCCCGCCACCCCAAGCACACACATCAGCCACACCACCAGCAGTACTACACGACCTTCCAGCAGGTGAGTCTCTCAACCACAGCCTCTACAATGTCTTTCATCTTATAACTGTTTTTTTTTTTTACCATCTATGAGTTATATTGTAGGGTTGTCGGAAATTTATCGGTAATTTCTAGCGGACGAGGTACCGAGCATCCACTGCTCTGCACTGAACTTGCATTTACCACTCTGTAGGGGAAGGAAGGCGGGGTAGGGGTCGTCCTAGAAAAGGTTGGAGGGAAGGGGTAAAGGAGGTTTTGTGGGCGAGGGGCTTGGACTTCCAGCAAGCATGTGTGAGCGTGTTAGATAGGAGTGAATGGAGACGAATGGTTTTTGGGACCTGACGAGCTGTTGGAGTGTGAGCAGGGTAACATTTTGTGAAGAGATTCAGGGAAACCAGTTAATTGATTTAGTTGGACTTGAGTCCTGGAAATGGGAAGTACAATGCCTGCACTTTTAAGGAGGGGTCTGAGATAGTGACAGCTGGGAGGGACTATTCTCAGCTGTCGTATCTGAGCGCCTCTGCAAAGACAGTGATTATGTATGAGTGTGGTGAAAGTGTTGAATGATGATGAAAGTATTTTCTTTTTGGGGATTTTCTTTCTTTTGGGTCACCCTGCCTCGGTGGGAGACGGCCGACTTGTTGAATATATATATATATATATATATATATATATATATATATATATATATATATATATATATATATATATATATATATATATATATATATATATATATATATATATATATATATATATATATATATATATATATATATATATTATATATATATAATATATATATATAAGACAAGCCACGGGGGGTGGAAATCTTTAGCTCCCCCGTGGCTTATTATGCATTGTTAAGATCGCATGTTTGCGATTGTTTTGCATAAATATATATATGTGTGTGTGTGTATGTGTGTTTGTGTGTGTGTGTGTGTGTGTGTGTGTGTGTGTGTGTGCTTACCTATAAGTGGTTGCAGGGATCGTGTGTGAAAAATAACAAACAATAATACTCGAGCACTTTGATGTGCTTACACACGTTTTCTTGGGAGTTAGAAAAATGATGTAGTACATTTGATGGGATCTTACGTGAAGTGACTTCTCAAGTTTAACACAAGAATAAAGCACTTCTGTTTTCCAACGGAATACTGTGGAATCTTAACTTATTAAACATGATGCGCAGCACATTTCAAATTTTAGTTGTAGCATCTATAAACTTGACAGTTTTATAGTCTAAAGTGTGATTTTTTTAAAAAAAAATATTGCGCTCTTTGCCAAAGAAATAATTTGCCTTGGAAATTCATTATACAGACTCAGATGTGCAGTTTGCAGCCTTTTGAACTTGTCCATAGCACTCTTTTTAGTTTGCCTGATGCCTTTATCTAGGTGGGAATTCACTTGGCTAAGTGGTAAAAGGGGCATATTCCACAATTCCCTTGCATGAGGGAAAGAGTAATTCCCTACTGTCATCACCTGTCTCGTCATTAATGGTCATTATATCACCAGGTCTTAAATGACTTCATGACAAAAGACTTAGAATTCTACACAATAGTTTAGTTGATTTTAGGCTTAATTTTAAGAAAGTGCTTGTTCAGGCGTAAACGTAATTTTTTATTTGAATTGTGATAGACCATATACAATGGTTATTACATATTTTTTTTACGAACAGTATAGGCATAGTGTATTAGTGTTCATAATATATTATCTAATTACTGTTCACATATATGCTTCAATGTAAACACCTGATCTACACATTCCTTACCCATTCTAAAGCCTCCTTGCTCATCTGCAATCCTGCTGTCTTACCTCTAATTCTTTCAATAATAACCCCACCGTACACTTTACCTGGTATACTCAGTAAACTTATTCCCCTATAATTTTTACAATCCTTTTGTCCCCTTTCCCTTTATATAAAGGAACTATACATGCTCTCTGCCAATCCCTAGGTACCTTCCCCTCTTTCATACATTTATTAAACAAAAATACCAACCACTCCAGCACTATATCTTCCCCTACTTTTAACATTTATGTCATGATCCCGCCAGTTCCAGCTGCTTTACCCCCTTTCATTCTACGTAATGCCTCACGCACCTCCCCCACACTCACATCCTGCTCTTCTTCACTCCTAAACGATGTTGTACCTCCCTGGCCAGTACATGAAATTACCGCCTCCCTTTCTTCATCGACATTTGAAAGTTCCTCAAAAGATTCCCGTCATCTACACAATACCTCCAGCTCCCCATCTACTAACTCCCCTACTCTGTTTTTAACTGATAAATCCATTCTTTTCCTAGGCTTTCATAACTTGTTTATATATATGTATATATATATATGGGTGTTAATGTTGCAGTTTTATAACTGTAGAGTAAGCACGCCTCTGGACAGTGATGGAGTGAATGATGATGAAAGTTTTTCTTTTTCGGGCCCCCTGTACCTTGGATATATATATATATATATATATATATATATATATTATATATCAACAACAACACTGCGACTAGCCGAGGATTCGAACCCATGTAGTTTTGGCCCTGCCTCGTGGTGAGCGAAAATCACATGACGCCTTAACCCACTGAATCACACAATCCTACAAGAACCAAGCACCCAGCCAAGCTAGGTGTGTTACTCTCTCTTGGTCCGAGGACATACGGTATACCTATGTATCTATGTATATTTATAGATGGGTTGTAAAAGAAGTAAATGCTATGGTGTTGGGGAGAGGGGTGGGATTAAATTATGGGGAATCAAATGCAAAATGGGAGTTGACACAGTTACTTTTTGCTGATGATACTGTGCTTATGGGAGATTCTAAAGAAAAGTTGCAAAGGTTAGTGGACGAGTAAGGGTAGAAAGTTGAAAGTGAACATAGATAAGAGTAAGGTGATGAGGGTATCAAACGATTTGGATAAAGAAAATTGAATATCACATTGGAGAGAAGAAGTATGGAAGAAGTGAATGTTTTCAGATATTTGGGAGTTTTAACAAACCATACCACGAGTAGGGTTCGAACCCCACCCGTGGTATGATTTGTTTGCAATCGTGTCATTACGATTTCGTGAGTCATTTGGGAGTTGACTTGTCAGCGGATGGGTTTATGAAGGATGAGGTTAACCATAGAATTGATGAAGGAAAAAAGGTGTGGTGCGTTGAGGTATCTGTGGAGACAAAAAACGTTATCCATGGAGGCAAAGAAGGGAATGTATGAAAGTATAGTGGTACCAACACTCTTATATGGGTGTGAAGCATGGGTTGCAAATGCTGCAGTGAGGAGGCGGCTGGAGGCAGTGGAGATGTCCTGTCTAAGGGCAATGTGTGTTGTAAATATTATGCAGAAAATTCGGAGTGTGGAAATTAGAAGGTGTGGAGTTACTAAAAGTATTTGTCAGAGGGCTGAAGAGGGGTTGTTGAGGTGGTTTGGTCATTTAGAGAGAATGGAACAAAGTAGAATGACTTGGAGAGCGTATAAATTTGTAGGGGAAGGAAGACGGGGTAGGGGTCGTCTTCAAAAAGGTTGGCGGGAGGTTTTGTGAGTAAGCGTGCGTGAGCGTGTTAGATAGGAGTGAATGGAAACAAATGGTTTTTGAGACCTGACGAGCTGTTGGAGTGTGAGCAGGGTAATATTTTGTGAAGGGATTCAGGGAAACATGTTAGCCGGACTTGAGTCTTGGAAATGGGAAATACAATGCCTGCACTTTAAAGGAGGGGTTTGGGATATTGGCAGTTTGGAGTGACATCTTAAACTGTCGCATCTCAGCGCCTCTGCAAAGACAGTGATTATGTATGAGTGATGGTAAAAGTGTTGAATGATGATGAATTTTTTTTTCTTTTTTTCTTTTTCTTTGTTTTTGGGTCACCCTGCCTTGGTGGGAAACAGCCGAGATGTATATATACATACATAATATATATATATATATATATATATATATATATATATATATATATATATATATATATATATATATATAATCACGTGGAGAAAACTGAGTGCATATGACTTAATGGGAGAGGAGTGAGAGAGAAGGTTGAGAGGAACTCTGGTGTCCTAGTAAAGACACGTCAGTCTCGGCCGGAGGTCATCATGACACCTCCTGGGTTGTGTTTTCAAATGTTAACAATAAGCTTTGAGTTTTTATGCATAACTCCTAAGTAATAATTTTAACCACATATAAATAATGATTATAGTTAAGTGACACCTTTTATTGATAAAGCTATTATTTATTAACAACGTCAACGTAACACGTTGGTATTCTTGAAAAGCTGGGTTATCGAATTTAATGCCTGAGGCACTGGACACCAGGTGACCAGAGGTACTTGTTGAAAGTAATACCTCCTTCCCCTACTCGTGTAGTATAGCTCTCCGCCATGTGCAAGTGGACTCACAAGTTATTTTTACCAATATATAACAGGTTTGGGTTTATATAAATGTCCGGAGGATTGAAACCAAATAGATAGCGAGTTACATTGGTGATAGCCAGACAGTTATAGAACTACAAGTCCGCGTGATCTCACGAGTAGATGACTATACCTGGTACGAAATTTATAATCATAACTATAATTCTTAAAGGGATGGACCGGGAAGCCAGCGAAAGGCCTCGGTCAGATGACCGAAAGATCCAGTGATGAGCCATCATATGACTTAAGACACGCGTCAGGAAAGACTTGTCCTATTTCCTGACAAACCTTACCTAACCTGGTACGAACACGGGGTTCGAGCAAAAATAATTTTATGGACAAAGGGTTCGAAGACATTCGTATGGGCTTCCGTATGCATGTAACACATGTAACTGGAACCATACAAAAAAAGAGAGGCGTGGTCCATAAGTCTTGTTTTGACAGCTAGGAAAGTTACAAAATTCCGTTTAGGCCTGAGGTGATGAGACGAGCACCAGGTGTTATGGATGGACTCACCATAACACTAAGCTGGCTAATGTTTCCAGTGTGAAACAAGACATAGTACACGTAATGAATATATCAATTAGGTAAAAAAAAATCTTAATAAATTCTTCCATAAGTCAAAAAGAATTACTGAATTTATCTTTATTAATGATTGTAGGTTAAAATATTTTGCCAGACTAGAATATTTATTTTAATCAATGTATATAAAGAATAGAATATTTATATAGATTAATGTGTGTAAGTATAATACTTCTATACTGTAGTATAGTTAAATATTTATAATTATTATTATTATTGCATTCATAGGGAAGCGCTAAAAAGAGTCTTAAAGCGACTGGGAGTGAGAGTCCATCATGTTGGATCCAGGGAAGTATTGTATGAAATAGAATAAAGAGGGTTAAGGAGGAAGTGAGGAGGAGAGGTTGAATATGAGAGGCAGGTGGTGTGTTGTGTTGTGTTGACCCAACCATGTATATCCCAGTAGCCTCCCCTCCCTTCCCCACCTGTAACCCCTCCCCACCTCTACCTCCACAACCATCCACACCCTTCTGCTGTTGCTTCCCCTTCCCTGTTTTACCACTACCACCCACCCCCCTTCCTACTGCTGTTGTTATTTCCCCTTCCCTGTTCTACCACTCCCACCCACCGTTTCAAGGATCACAACAGTGCCATGATCACACCTGCATAGAAAATGATAGGATGGATAATGAGAACGTTCAAAACAAGAGATGCCAAGCCAATGATGATCCTTTTTAAATCACTTGTTCTCTCTAGGCTGTAATACTGCTGTACATTAACATCTCCGTTCAAAGCAGGTGAAACTGCAGATCTAGTGAATGTACAGAGAACCTTTACTGCAAATATAAGTTCCATCAAACACCTTAACTACTGGGAACCCTTGGAAATACTTGACTTGTACTCGCTGGAACGCAGGAGAGAGATATATCATAATCTACACTTGGAAAATCCTAGAAGGAATGATCCCTAATCCGCACACAGAAATCACTCCCTACAAAAGACTGGGCAGGAGGTGCAAAATACCCCCAATGAAAAGTATGGGCGTCATTGGTACACTAAGAGAAAACACCATAAGTGTCCGGGACCCAAGACTGCTCAACAGCCTCCCACCAGGCATAAGGGAAATTACCAGTAGTCTCCTGGCTGCCTTCAAGAGGGAGCTGGACAGATTCTTAAGTTGGTGCCGGATCAGCCGAACTGTGGTTCGTATGTTGGACTACGTGCAGCCAGCAGTAACAGCCTAGTTGATTAGGCCCTGATCCACCAGGAGGCCTGGTCGTGGACCGGGGCGCGGGGGCGTTGATCCCCCGGAATACCCTCCAGGTAGACTCTAGGTAGGTAGGTAGACACCCCCTTCCTACTGCTATTACTTCCCCTTTCTTGTTCCGCCGCTACCACCCACCCCCCGTCCTACTGCCGTTGCTTCCCCTTCCTTGTTCCACCATCACTGATACCACTACCACTAACCCTACCAACCTCCACCAACACCATAACCAACACCACAAAAACACCCGACGCTACGACTACACCTAACACCACTACCACAACAACAACAATCACCAACAACGCCATCACCACAATCACCACCACCACTACCAGTCTGACTTTGTAAATGGTCGAAGTCGGACCGAAACGTCGTCGTAAGCTCCTCTCTTTTATATATGTGCGGGTTGTGTGTGTATTGTTCCAGTCACGGTATTGTGCCTTTTTTTGTTACCAGTCACCATCACTACCGTTACCATCACCACCAGCACCACCAGCAACACCACAATCAACACCACCAACCAACAACAACATTAACCCTACAACCACCATCACCAACATCCCCAGAACAGAACCCTGAGCAAACTCACATCTGTAGTACTCATCTCAGTTATCTTTCATAACAACTTTGTCATTCAGTTATCTTTCATAACAACTTTGTCATTCAGTTATCTTTCATAACAACTTTGTCATTCAGTTATCTTTCATAACAACTTTGTCATTCAGTTATCCTTCATGACAACTTTGTCATTCAGTTATCCTTCATGACAACTTTGTGTCATTCAGTTATCTTTCATAACAACTTTGTCATTCAGTTATCTTTCATAACAACCTTTTGTCATTCAGTTATCTTTCATGACAACCTTGTGTCATTTAGTTATCTTTCATAACAACCTTATGTCAATCAGTTATCGTTCATAACAACTTTGTGTCATTAAGTTATCTTTCATAACAACTTTGTCATTCAGTTATCTTTCATAACAACTTTGTGTCATTCAGTTATCTTTCATAACAACCTTGTGTCATTCAGTTATCTTTCATAACAACTTTGTGTCATTAAGTTATCTTTCATAACAACTTTGTCATTCAGTTATCTTTCATAACAACTTTGTCATTCAGTTATTTTTCATAACAACTTTGTCATTCAGTTAGCCTTCATGACAACTTTGTCATTCAGTTATCCTTCATAACAACTTTGTGTCATTAGGTTATCTTTCATAACAACTTTGTCATTCAGTTATCTTTCATAACAACTTTGTCATTCAGTTATTTTTCATAACAACTTTGTCATTCAGTTAGCCTTCATGACAGCTTTTTTATTCAGTTATCCTTCATGACAACTTTGTCATTCAGTTATCCTTCATGACAACTTTGTGTCATTCAGTTATCTTTCATAACAACTTTGTCATTCAGTTATCCTTCATGACAACTTTGTCATTCAGTTATCTTTCATAACAACTTTGTCATTCAGATATCTTTCATAACAACCTTGAGTCATTCAGTTATCTTTCATAACAACCTTGAGTCATTCAGTTATCTTTCATAACAACCTTGTGTCATTCAGTTATCTTTCATAACAACTTTGTGTCATTAAGTTATCTTTCATAACAACTTTGTCATTCAGTTATCTTTCATAACAACTTTGTGTCATTCAGTTATCTTTCATAACAACCTTGTGTCATTCAGTTATCGTTCATAACAACTTTGTGTCATTAAGTTATCTTTCATAACAACTTTGTCATTCAGTTAGCCTTCATGACAACTTTGTCATTCAGTTATCCTTCATAACAACTTTGTGTCATTAGGTTATCTTTCATAACAACTTTGTCATTCAGTTATCTTTCATAACAACTTTGTCATTCAGTTATCCTTCATGACAACTTTGTCATTCAGTTATCTTTCATAACAACTTTGTCATTCAGTTATCTTTCATAACAACCTTGAGTCATTCAGTTATCTTTCATAACAACCTTGAGTCATTCAGTTATCTTTCATAACCTTGTGTCATTCAGTTATCTTTCATAACAACTTTGTGTCATTAAGTTATCTTTCATAACAACTTTGTCATTCAGTTATCTTTCATAACAACTTTGTGTCATTCAGTTATCTTTCATAACAACCTTGTGTCATTCAGTTATCGTTCATAACAACTTTGTGTCATTAAGTTATCTTTCATAACAACTTTGTCATTCAGTTAGCCTTCATGACAACTTTGTCATTCAGTTATCCTTCATAACAACTTTGTGTCATTAGGTTATCTTTCATAACAACTTTGTCATTCAGTTATCTTTCATAACAACTTTGTCATTCAGTTATTTCTAACAACTTTGTCATTCAGTTAGCCTTCATGACAGCTTTTATTCAGTTATCCTTCATACAACTTTGTCATTCAGTTATCCTTCATGACAACTTGTCATTCAGTTATCTTTCATAACAACTTTGTCATTCAGTTATCTTCATGACAACTTTGTCATTCGTTATCTTCATAACAACTTTGTCATTCAGTTATCTTTCATAACAACCTTGAGTCATTCAGTTATCTTTCATAACAACCTTGGTCATTCAGTTATCTTCATAACAACCTTGTGTCATTCAGTTATCTTTCATAACAACTTTGTGTCATTAAGTTATCTTTCATAACAACTTTGTCATTCAGTTATCTTTCATAACAACTTTGTGTCATTCAGTTATCTTTCATAACAACCTTGTGTCATTCAGTTATCTTCATAACAACTTTGTGTCATTAAGTTATCTTTCATACACTTGTCATTCAGTTAGCCTTCATGACAACTTGTCATTCAGTTATCCTTCATAACAACTTTGTGTCATTAGGTTATCTTTCATAACAACTTTGTCATTCAGTTATCTTTCATAACAACTTTGTCATTCAGTTATTTTTCATAACAACTTTGTCATTCAGTTAGCCTTCATGACAGCTTTTTTATTCAGTTATCCTTCATGACAACTTTGTCATTCAGTTATCCTTCATGACAACTTTGTGTCATTCAGTTATCTTTCATAACAACTTTGTCATTCAGTTATCCTTCATGACAACTTTGTCATTCAGTTATCTTTCATAACAACTTTGTCATTCAGTTATCCTTCATGACAACTTTGTCATTCAGTTATCTTTCATAACAACTTTGTCATTCAGTTATCCTTCATGACAACTTTGTGTCATTCAGTTATCTTTCATAACTTTGTGTCATTACGTTATCTTTCATAACATTGTGTCATTCAGTTATCTTTCATAACAACTTTGTGTCAGTTATCTTTCATAACAACCTTTTGTCATTCAGTTATCTTCTCACTTTGTATCAATTCATCTTGTGTCATTCAGTTATCTTTCATAACAAATTTGTCATTCAGTTATCTTCATAACATTTGTGTCATTAGTTATCTTTCATAACAACCTTTTGTCATTCAGTTATCTTTCATGACAACCTTGTGTCATTCAGTTATCTTTCATAACAAATTTGTGTCATTCAGTTATCTTTCATAACCTTTTGTCATTAAGTTATCTTTCATAACAACCTTGAGTCATTCAGTTATCTTTCATAACAACCTTGTGTCATTAAGTTATCTTTCATAACATAGTTATCCTTCATGCCTGTCATTAGTTATCTTTCATAACAACCTTGTGTCATTAAGTTATCTTTCATAACAACCTTGTGTCATTCAGTTATCTTTCATAACAACCTTGTGTCATTAAGTTATCTTTCATAACAACCTTGTGTCATAAAGTTATCTTTCATAACAACTTTGTCATTCAGTTATCCTTCATAACAACTTTGTCATTCAGTTATCCTTCATGACAACTATGGTCATTATTACTCAGTATCCTGTGTAAATTGTTGGGAGTCAGCTAGTGTCCCGACCCACAATTCTAGAATATAAACATGATTGATGAATATATTATTTCCCCCTCCCCTCCCCCTGCCCCCTCTCGTCTAACATACAATACAAACAGGTTCCACATACTATAAAGAATAGTTTTTTTGAAATAAGAGATAGTATTCTATAATAGGTCATTAAACATCCCCCATACCATGCCACTATTTAAAATAAGTGAGTATTTTTAGTCTTTTTAGTGAATATATATATGTCGTGCCGATTAGGTAAAACTTGCGATTTTGGATTAAATAGCAACGCTCACCTTGCCATATAAGACAAGTGAAAATTTGTGTATGCAATAATTTCGCCAAAATCATTCTGAACATAACGAAAAAAATATATTTCATTGTGTTTGTTTATTATTAAATTAATGTTAACGTATCTAAAATATATTTAGTTGGGTTAGGCTAAATTAAATTGCGCTTGTTGTAATAAGGTTAGGTAGGTTTTCAAAGTTTCTCTTGGTACAAAATTATAAATTCTTACATTAACATAAATGAAAAAAATATATCTTTAAACGTATAAGAGAAAATTTTAGAAAGGACTTAATTTTAGATGAGTTCTTGCTAATTGACCAGTTTTACCTAATCGGCACGACATATATATATATATATATATATATATATATATATATATATATATATATATATATATATATATATATATATATATATATATATATGACGTTCTAACCACTGGAGCATCAATCATACAAACATCATGTACCCAGTAGCACTAGGCATGTATCATGATGCGAGGACATACGTAGCTGTGGTAAGCTCAGAACTCATTTAATTCTACTCCCGTTTGATCAGTATATATATATACCTGATCAGTATATATATACCTGATCAGTATATATATTAACGCAAGCACGAACAAGTGGTTTTTAAACAATGACACTGAGGCTAGCCGGGGCTAAAATAACACGGGTTGAATCCCCGTTAGCCGCAGTTTGTTATGGCTTAAAAACCGCTCTAGGCCTTTCGTGTTGCTATCAACATATCAGGAGCTTGCAAAGTTGCAGAAATGATTACAGAATCTCAGCAGATTCGTTCCAAGGGACGCTTGCTACGACTGAGGGTAAGAGAGGCGGGAAGCATACAGTGCCCAGGCACACGAGTGCCGGCTGCCACAGTTTCAGTATTATAAGAATAGAGGATAGTCAGTCCACAAGCAAAGGTATTGGAGTGGTTAACTAGCTAATTAACATTCATAACGGTTATCAAAATTATCAGTCGGACTTGAGGGCAATATAAGGGACTTAACATTCTGAACATGGTTGTTTTCCAGCTTGTATCGCTTGTTTGCGATTCTTGCACACACACACACACACACACACACACACACACACACACACACACACACACACACACACACACACACACACACACACACAATATATATATATATATATATATATATATATATATATATATATATATATATATATATATTGTGTGTGTGTTAGTTACCATTTTGTCCTAGACACTAGACCTGTTGTATATGCGTGCATGTATGTGTATGTGTGTGTGTGTGTCACAAATTAGGGGTAAGGCCTGGTACCTGCTGTTTACGCCCCCGGCTCTGAGGAGCTGGACGAGATTTTTGCGTTGTAAATTTTGACAAACGCGTAGCAGTATGTACTTGTAATGTATCCCTCAAACCTCATGTATATGCCGTCATTTTATCTTTTAAGCCTTGTGTAACATATTATTTAATAAAGCATACCTACTTGGACTGCCTACTCATTTCTGCAATATTGCAAGCTCCTGAGGATTTTGATTGCAACACGAAAGACGTAGCCGCTGAGGTCGGGAAACCGGGGTAAATTACCCCAAGTGGGATAAAAATGAAAATCTCGGGGGTAATGAAGCCTCAATAAACATAAATAAAATTGCAAAAAAAAATAATTATTTAATAAGCGAGGCAGATTGTGAAAGTTATGCTCATTGTGTTTTACGGAGTCTGTGGACTTTAAAGTCTAGTGGGTAATTTCTCTCTACACAAATTTGTTTTGGGGCAATACCCAGAAAAAGTTCGCCAACCTCTGAGCCCTAGAGCTATCATTTTATATATATATATATATATATATATATATATATATATATATATATATATATATATATATATATATATATATATATATATATATTTTATATACATACACACACACTGAGGTTTTAATACTTGGTGCTGCGTCCTTTACGCTTAATCACGTCCCTCAGCCGTGTAGGAAGACTCACACACAAATTCTTGAGGGTTTGGGGAGGAATATTATTGCATGCCTCATGTAGAGCAGCCTCCAGGTGCGGGATGGAACTGATATCCTTGCCCAGTAAACTTTGTTCTTGTGGAGTGTGGCGGCAGGCCGTGACGTCATGCTAACGGCTGCTACCCGGCATAATGCACTGGCGAAAAAGCCCCTGTATGGCAGGCATAATGCCGGGACTAGCACTGTATATATATATATATATATATATATATATATATATATATATATACACCGTGAAGCTATATCACTCGCTAATATATATATATATATATATATATATATATATATATATATATATATATATATATATATATATATATATACATATATATATAATATACACATCAGGGATTAAAGTGTCATTGTCTAGTAGTGTACAGATGACGTGCTGCCTTAAAAATAATAATAATAATTATTATTAGTTATTATTATTATTATTATTGTATATATGTTGTTATTATTATATCGTGTAAGTTGTTTCATCTGCTATGCGGTATCAGTATTGTTTAGGCTGTGTGTGTGTATAGTTTTCAGTTATATATTATGAATCAAAATGGTTTTAAGGTAATTGTTGGTCCCTGTTAATTACTTTGTGGCATGAGTCTTTTGTTTTCAAGATAATTACTTGGTCATTACCATTTATTCAATTGTAATTCGTAAGCAATTGGCTGAGTTTATTATATACTGACACACGTGTGTGTGTGTTCACCCAAATATATTTGTAGGGGTTGGGTCTCAGCTCCTGGCTCCACTTCTTAAACTATATCATAGCTGGCCTCTTGAGCCTTATCATACCTACTCTTACAACTGTGTGTCGAGTTTGCATCCACAGCTTCCTCATCTAGGTCGTTCCACTTATTTACCACTGAGACTAAAGAAGTATTTTCTAATATCCCTGTGACTCGCCAGCGTTTTTAATATCCTTCTGTGCTCTCTGAGGCCAAGTGCCTCGCATTTCAGTCTGTCTCTGTTGTTTTATCAAATTCTGTCAGTATCTTGGGTGTCATAATTATGTGTAGGCTGCTCTCTCGTCCAGGGTAATCAGGCTCAGTTTCTGCAGTCCTTCCTTCATCCAGGCGGGGATGATGTTAGTCAGCAACCTAGACAGTTATTTAGTGTATACTGAGTGAAGGTGCACAAGTGTATGTTATGTTGAGAACAACTTACGTGGTATTAGAAGCAGGTCAGGAAAGAAAAACCGCAAAACAGTAAATTGCATCGCTCACACTTAGCGTGGAACTCTTGTGATGTATCACGTCTAATATTTAGAAAACAGTGCAGAGGACGACTGGCATGCGAGGGCAGAGTAACTCAAATAATTTTTGCACAAATAACCCGAACATAGGAGAAAGAAAATTATTACGACGTTTCGGTCCGACTACGAGCATTAACAAGTCACACACTAACATACGGTCACCGGAGAAACAGACGTGACATAATCATGACGTATAAAATACTCACGTGCCATTGACAGGGAGGACAGAGAGAAACTACTTGAGAAAGTACACAGTGGAAGCTAAGAAATGGTATGTTCCATTGATACCTTATCGAATTCTTTAGTTGCTGGATGAGCAAGTGGTGGAGCCAGATTCAAAAGACTTAGCCAGGAGCTGTACTTCGACCCCCATGTAGCCACGTTGGTAAGTACATAGTTTAAAAGGGCTGGGACAGGAACCTAAATTCCAGCGCTGTAAATTCAAATGTGTGATTACACAGAAATGCACACTGTAACTGCAGAGCCGGATTAAGATTTTGTAGGCTCCTAGGCTACAGGTACTGTGAGGCCCCTGGGCTACAGGTACTGTGAGGCCCCTGGGCTACAGGTACTGAGGCCCCTGAGCTACAGGTACTGTGAGGCCCCTGGGCTACAGGTACTGTGAGGCCCCTGGGCTAGGTATTGTGAGGCCCCTGAGCTACAGGTACTGTGAGGCCCCTGGGCTACAGGTACTGTGAGGCCCCTGGGCTACAGGTACTGTGAGGCCCCTGAGCTACAGGTACTGTGAGGCCCCTGGGCTACAGGTACTGTGAGGCCCCTGGGCTACAGGTACTGTGAGGCCCCTGGGCTACAGATACTGTGAGGCCCCTGAGCTACAGGTACTGTGAGGCCCCTGAGCTACAGGTACTGTGAGGCCCCTGAGCTACAGGTACTGTGAGGCCCCTGGGCTGGGTACTGTGAGGCCCCTGAGCTACAGGTACTGTGAGGCCCCTGGGCTACGGGTGACTGTGAGGCCCCTGGGCTACAGATACTGTGAGGCCCCTGGGCTACAGGAGGTACTGTGGAGGCCCCTGAGCTACAGGTACTGTGAGGCCCCTGAGCTACAGGTACTGTGAGGCCCCTGAGCTACAGGTACTGTGAGGCCCCTGGGCTACAGGTAGCTGTGAGGCCCCTGAGCTGGGTACTGTGAGGCCCCTGAGCTACAGGTCTGTGAGGCCCCTGAGCTACAGGTACTGTGAGGCCCCTGGGCTACAGGTCTGTGAGGCCCCTGGGCTACAGGGTACTGTGAGGCCCCTGGGCTACAGGTACTGTGAGGCCTGGGCTACAGGTACTGTGAGGCCCCTGGGCTACAGGTACTGTGAGGCCCCTGGGCTACAGGTACTGTGAGGCCCCTGGGCTACAGGTACTGTGAGGCCCCTGGGCTACAGGTACTGTGAGGCCCCTGGGCTACAGGTACTGTGAGGCCCTCCAGCTGGCGGAGGCCGCTGGGCTGCAGCCCCTGGAGGCCCTCCAGCTGGCGGAGGCCGCTGGGCTGCAGCCCCTGGAGGCCCTCCAGCTGGCGGAGACCGCTGGGCTGCAGCCCCTGGAGGCCCTCCAGCTGGCGGAGACCGCTGGGCTGCAGCCCCTGGAGGCCCTCCAGCTGGCGGAGGCCGCTGGGCTGCAGCCCCTGGAGGCCCTCCAGCTGGCGGAGGCCGCTGGGCTGCAGCCCTGGAGGCCCTCCAGCTGGCAGGCCGCTGGGCTGCAGCCCCTGGAGGCCCTCCAGCTGGCGGAGCCGCTGGGCTGCAGCCCTGGAGGCCCTCCAGCTGGCGGAGCCCGCTGGGCTGCAGCCCCTGGAGGCCCTCCAGCTGGCGGAGACCGCTGGGCTGCAGCCCCTGGAGGCCCTCCAGCTGGCGGAGGCCGCTGGGCTGCAGCCCCTGGAGGCCCTCCAGCTGGCGGAGGCCGCTGAGCTGCAGCCCCTGGAGGCCCTCCAGCTGGCGGTGGCCGCTGGGCTGCAGCCCCTGGAGGCCCTCCAGCTGGTGGAGACCGCTGGGCTGCAGCCCCTGGAGGCCCTCCGCTGGCGGAGGCCGCTGAGCTGCAGCCCTGGAGGCCCTCCAGCTGGCGGAGGCCGCTGGGCTGCAGCCCCTGGAGGCCCTCCAGCTGGTGGAGACCGCTGGGCTGCAGCCCCTGGAGGCCCTCCAGCTGGCGGAGGCCGCTGAGCTGCAGCCCCTGGAGGCCCTCCAGCTGGCGGAGGCCGCTGGGCTGCAGCCCCTGGAGGGCCTCCAGCTGGTGGAGACCGCTGGGCTGCAGCCCCTGGAGGCCCTCCAGCTGGTGGAGACCGCTGGGCTGCAGCCTCACTTCAGCCCTGACAGTAAGTTTACCTAAGTTATAATATACATTAATTACACACATCGTTTCCTTGTGTCATAGTTTTTTTTAATTACCTATTTATAATTATCTCGTTTATAATTCCTGTGGTTGATTTGAATTCCTCCATTGTTATTGTGCACTATCATTGTTGTGTTTAATTGGTGAGGATTCCTGGAGTACTCCCCCCACGACCCTCTCTCAGACCACACCTGCTTGACCGCCTGATCAACCACACTGTTGCGGCTGGCTCCAACTACTTTAACGGATATCACAGTCTGGCTTAATGGGAATGTCTTTCGGGAACTTAGCAAGTTCCATTTTGGGGACAGGATTCTATGGGTAATTTTCCCCTCTATATGATGGGAGGGCTTTGAAAAATGGTGATTTTTTTTGTTTTTGTTTTTACATTTTGAATTATTTCTTTGTTTCCTTGTTGTATTTGTGTTTTTCTTATAGGGGTATTTAGCAGCTTCTGCTGTGCCTCCCCGCTCTCGTAAGGAGTAATTTTAGTGTGAAGATTTGCAAGTAGTTCTCTCAATATTCTTCAGGAGTAAATTATGATCAATTTCTTCTACTTCAGCTCAACGGAATCCGGGTTTAAAAAACTTACAATAATATAAACGTTTGTTTTCACTGACACAATGAAATGTAACCACAATAATTTCTTATGAACATTTATTGAAATTTGCTGAAAGATTAACTCTCACCTCTCTCTCTCTCTCTCTCTCTCTCTCTCTCTCTCTCTCTCTCTCTCTCTCTCTCTCTCTCTCTCTCTCTCTCTCTCTCTCTCTCTCTCCCTCACTCACTCTCGCTCTCACTCTCTCTCTCGCTCTCTCTCTCCCTCACTCACTCTCTCGCTCTCCTCTCTCTCTCTCTCTCACTTCTCGCTCTCTT
>WNWK01001781.1:0-95000 GCA_009830355.1 Cherax destructor
TATTTATTTTCATTGCTAGAATATTAAACATGGTATCTCATGACAGCAACAATTCATGGATGATTTTCTTCAAGTTAAAAACTGTGGAATAAAAATTCCCAAAATTTTGGGGGAAAACTAAAATTCAAAAATACTCCTCAATAAAATATCAATAATACAAACAACAAAATGCAATATATAAAGTTATCAGTAAATGAACAACTCAAATCATATATACTACAGCATTTTATGCCTTAGAATTGCATGTTCATGGACATTATCATGAAAATCAATATTATCTTAAGGATCAACTAGAAATATATATAAGTTACTAAATACCTGCAAATAATTATGGTATTCTTAAAAAAAAAAAAAAAAAAAAAAAAAAAAAAAAAAAAGTACATAGTGTAGTTATAATAGCTGCAGTACTTTTGAACACAACAAAAGCTTACATAAAGTTCTCAAGCTTAGAGGCAGAATACAACAAAATCATTCCAGTTTAGAATACAGCTGTTGAGATTTATGTGCAGACAAGCAGTACGAGATTCTAAATTAAAGTTAATAAATATTTTCACCCATGCTAATGCTACAACAACTAGTGCCACCACAAGCACCATCACCAGTGCTAATGCTACAACTAGTGCCACCACAAGTACTGTCACCAGTGCTAATGCTACAACAACTAGTGCCACCACCACAAGTACTGTCACCAGTGCTAATGCTACAACAACTAGTGCCACCACCACAAGTACTGTCACCAGTGCTAGTGCTACAAGTAGTGCCACCACCACAAGTACCATCACCAGTGCTAATGCTACAACAACAACTTGTGCCACCACAAGTATCGTCACCAGTGATAATGCTACAACTAATGCCACCACAAGTACTGTCAGCTATGCTAATGCTACAACTACTGCCACTATAATTACTGTCACCCATACTAATTCTACTACAACTATAAGCACACACACAAGCAATCACATACACAACACCCCCACCCACACAAACACAGTCATTCGCTCTCACACTATTTTTCAAATTATTCCACTTGAAGCTATCCAAGTAATATTCTTTTGTATTGGTAATAAACTCTTTCTCCAAGATGAAACTAAAAATGCAAATAGCAATTAGTACAATAATTAAGAGATGAAGTAAAACATCTATATATAGAGTATTGTCTTCACTAAAGCATATACAGTGGTACCTCGGTTAACGATGGTCCCCAAACTCGCCCTTTTATGTAAGTTTATTTTTTTAAATGCTTTTGTAAGTTTGTTTTTGGAGGTCTAAAAGGACTAGTCTATTTTACATCATTCCTTATGGGGATAAATTCGTTTGGTAATGGCACTTGAACAGCATTCTGGAACGAAAAAATATCGTTAACCGAGGTACCACTGTACTATTATGTTGCTAACAAAAGAATAATACTATGAACTGTTTCTTACTATTCTCAATACAAAATGGTGCACCAATTATATTCAAGAAAAATTTTCCTTTAGAAAATAATGTAAAGAAATAATATTTACTGCTAATATACAGTGTAACATTAAAAGTGAAGATGATTTCCTTTATACAAACACAGTAAAAAACTTTAATAAGACGCTCTTTACAAATTTACCATATCGTAAAAATAACTGAAATGGTTAACATTTACCTAAATAGAACACACAAAAATTTGTGTATTGTATATACAAAGTTCTTGAAGACATATTTACATACTATGAGATATATATGTAAACCTGTTCACTCAGTAATGTAATTTGAGGACAACAGTAGTCAACATGAGTAAGACCCAGCAGGTGATAATTCAAATTTTTAGTAATGGGGGAAAGGGGGAGGCGAGAGGTGATGTAAGTGGAGAGCAGTGAACTTTATTTGTGCATGCAAGTGCTGGGGTGGATGGGGGGAGAGGGGGGATGTAGAGTATATGGGGGGAATGACTCATCTTGGAAAATACTGTATGTAAAGTGGGAAGGGGAATATATGTGAAGTGGGGTGAGAGAGAAAATAAGAAGGGCAATGTAAGCTTGATCTTGTGGAGGAAGGTAAAGTATGTAAGGACAGGGAGGGGAAGGGGAAGGGGATTGGGGAAGGGAGAGGAACAAATACATAATTATGTACTCTTATTCAGTTATTTACAGGTAGTGGAGTTATAGTGGTGGTGGTGGTGTTTCATCATCAGTAATAAGTGTAAAACACTGCAGTGGTTGTAGCCTTCACTAACACTCATCACATGTCACTAACACATCACTATGTGATATTATAATCTTGAGTATTAATAATATAATCAAAATAAGTGCTGAACATGAGAGGGTCATCAATTTGCAGTGTTATTTTGTGATGGCTTTTATTTAGTTCATAATTGTGAGCTTTTGGTCTCCCTCTTGATGGTACTTACAAGTATTTTCTAGTGGAAAATATAAGCTAAGAGACTGGTTATATGATTAACTATTAGTAACTACATGGTGGCCCATCTGCAGTGTTAAATTGATCATATAATTTCTAGTAGTTACACTTCCCACCTCCTCTTGTAAGCTACTTCATTCTTCTACCACAGTTTGTGGTAGAAGAAAGTAGTTTACAAGTTAGCCGCCTCTTCTTCCCTGATGGTACGCTACTCTACTTCTATAAAATATTTTACATCAACCATTCTTTATTTTTTTTCTTTAGAACCTATTTTGCTGCATCTCTGATTCTATACTGTCCATATATTTTTATGAGCAAGGCTTGCCTTAACTGCTGCATATTGCAATTTTAGCCTAAAATAAAATACAAACAAGATTTTTAGTGTTTTCCCAACCATTTATAACATTTCACAGTCTACCACTGTATCCAGTTCCTCAGGATTTCATTTATATAAGCTATCAGCAACAATCTTTTATCAAGGATGATATCTAGATCTCCCCTCTTCATCTGATGCTTTTAATATTTTATAAAACAAACTACATTCTTCATGTGGTCTATTTTCGTTTTCTTCCATTTTCATTACACCCCACACTTTTTCCAACGAACTGCCCGTATCCCACCGAGGCAGGGTGACCAAAAAAGAAAAACTTAAGTTTTTCTTTTTAAACTTAGTAATTTATACAGGAGAAGGGGTTACTAGCCCCTTGCTCCCTACACTGCACTTATCTACCATTATTTGCTCAACATATCCAAGTCGTCATCTATGAGTTACAATAAGATTTATTATTTTCTTGGCACTGTATCTTTGCATTATCTGAAATAAATTTATAGAGCTTTTTACTCATTCTGAAAATTCATTTATGTCAATTAATAATATTGTTGAGTCAAACATCAATCTTTGCAACATTTCCTGAGGATTTTTTTTTTAACTACGTAAATGCTTTTTAAATTCTTTGAACAGAAAAAATTCCTATCTGCTGTAATAGTTTGTCTCTTATTCTTCCTTTAATTGGCAGTTTCCAGAATAATTTTTATGAGGCACTCCACTGAAAACTTTCAATTCTGAAGACAGGCAATCTGCCCAGTCATTGAATTTGCACACATCAAACAAGCAGTAACAGATGGATTATCGAATTTAATGTAGAAAAGCAGCATGTTATAGAAAACAGAAAAGGGAAAAAATCATAGCAAACCTCATGAAGAATATAGATTGTGTGAAAAGTATTAAAGGCATCAAGGAGAGGGACCTAGCAGCCATAACAAACAACATAGCTATGACAGATTATAATAATGAAAGGCTTAAACTCCTATGCAACACTAGCCAGCTTCAAAACAGACTTCAATTACATAGCTGGGGGAACTGCTAAAAAAAATTGTTATTCACAACATATGTCAGACCAGTTTAGGAATATGCATTATTATTATGATATCTACAACTTTAAAACACAGACAACCAAGAAAAAGTCCAAGGACAAGGTACAAAATAACTCTCCAAGTTACAAAATATAAGTTATAAAGAATGATTAAAGCCTTTGACATCCATCAGTGGCCATTAACCCTTTCAGTGTTGGGCCCATTGTATGGCTTTGAAGCCAGTGTTGGTCCCGTAGTATGACGCCATAAGCTCACCTCACTCAGATAAGCTGTGAGCAGTAAATTTGGGCCTAGATATGAGAGAATAGGTCTGTGCAGTAAGTGTGCACCCTATAAAAAAATCCTGCAACACGTAGCATATGAGAAAAAAAACCCGATCGTGTTTTTTGTTTAAAACAGAGAATTTGCGATGTATCTTTGTATGGTTTTTATGGTTGTATTTTCGGTTTCTTGGTTTCATTTGATAGAATGGAAAATATATTACAAAAATAGAGATGATTCTGATTAGTTTCAGGACAAAGTATGTAGCTTGAAATTGAGCTCATAGTGGAAATGTTCGATTTTTGTCAATATTCCAGAGTACAGTGGACCCTCGGTTAACGAAAGGTCCTGTTAACGAAAGTTTCGGAAAACGTAAGCTTTTTTCGTAATCGGTTAGCGAAAAAGTCCTCGGTTACCGAAAGGTATTAGACGCGTCCGCCTGCTCCGCGCAAGCGCAGGACGCCAGTGAAGCGTTGTTTACCATTGAGAGAACATTACCCAGCGCGCTCTTTCAAAGATTCACAATATATTTGGTGTATTTTTTGGTGGTTTTAGTTATTGCCACTGTGAAATAAGTCACCATGAGTCCAAAGAAGCTTCCTAGTGGCACCCCTGGGGTAAAGAGAGTGAGGAACACCATCGAACTGAAGAAGGAAATCATAGAAAAATATGAGAGTGGTGTACGTCTGAGTGATCTTGCCAGGATGTACAAGAAAACTCCATCTACTATCGGCACTATCCTGGCACAGAGAAATGAGATCAAGAAAGCTAATGTTGCAAAAGGGGTTAATTTGTTAACGAAACAAAGATCGAAAACAGTGGATGAGGTTGAGAAGTTGTTGTTGGTGTGGATCCATGAAAAACAGAGAGCGGTGATAGTATTTCTATGGCGATAATTTGTGAAAAGGCAAGGAAGTTGCACACAGATCTTGTGAAGACAATGCCTGCAACCAGTGGTGAGGAGAGTGATTTTAAAGCCAGCAAAGGTTGGTTTGAGAAGTTTAAGAAACGTAGTGGCATACACAATGTTGTGAGGCATGGTGAGGCAGCCAGCTCAGACAAACGTGCAGCTGAAAAATTTGTGCTGGAATTCAAGGGGTTCGTAGAGGCTGAACAATTCCTCCCCCAACAAGTGTTTAATTGTGATGAAACAGGCCTGTTTTGGAAGAAAATGCCCAACAGGACCTACATTACTCAGGAGGAAAAGGCACAGCCAGGACACAAGCCTATGAAAGACAGGCTAACTCTTATGATGTGTGCCAATGCCAGTGGTGATTTTAAAGTGAAGCCTTTACTGGTGCATCACTATGAAAATCCCAGACCCTTCAGGAATCACGGTGTTGACAAGAATAAATTGTGTGTGCATTGGAAAGCTAACACCAAGGCATGGGTCACTACGGAGATTTTCAAGGAATGGATGACTGGAGTGTTTGGCCCTAGTGTGAAGAAATACCTCCTGGAAAATAAATTGCCACTCAAGTGCCTCCTGCTACTGGACAATGCTCCTGCTCATCCTCACAACTTGCAAGAGTTGTTGCCTGACAACATAAATTTCATCAAAGTGAAGTTCTTGCCTCCTAACACCACTCCTCTCCTCCAGCCCATGGACCAGCAGGTCATTTCCAACTTCAAAAAACTGTACACCAAAGCACTGTTTCAGAGGTGCTTTAATATGACCAATGACTCTGAATTGACCCTAAGAGAGTTCTGGAAAGAACACCTCAATATCGTGCATTGCATAGGCCTTATAGGTAAGGCTTGGGAGGAAGTGACTTCCAGGACTCTGAACTCTGCTTGGAGACCACTGTGGCCGGATTGTGTCCAAGAGAGGAATTTTGAAGGATTTGAGGCTGACCCTGACCCTGACGACCCTGTGCCTGTTGTGGAACATGTTGTGGAAGATATTGTGGAATTGGGGAACAGCCTGGGGTTGGAGGTGAGTGGTGAGGATGGGAAGAGTTGGTGGAGGAGCACAGGGTAGAGCTAACAACTGAAGAGCTGCAAGAGCTTCATCTGGAACAGCAACAGACCACAGCTGAGGTTATTGCTTCACAGGAAGAGAGAGAGAGAGATAAGGAGGTGCCTTCTTCAGTGCTTAAGGAGATGTGTACAAAGTGGAATGAGTTGCAGACATTTGTTGAAAGATACCACCCTGAGCAAGCTGAAATGAGCCTTCTGTGCAACCACTTCAGTGACAGAGCCATGTTGTACTTCAGAAAAGTGTTGAAGAGTCGCCAGAAACAGAGGACTGTGGACAGCTACTTCACCAGGCAGGGGTCTAGTGACTCTCAAGCTGGTCCTAGTGGCATTAAAAGACCAAGAAGGGAAGTAACCCCAGAGAGGGACTTGTCACCTGAAGTCCTTTTGGAGGGGAATTCCCCTTCCAACCACTAACACCTGCTCCAATCATCATATACATATCTTCCAGATGCCTGCAAGTCTCTTCAATAAAGGTAAGTAAATGTTATTTTTTTTTATTTTGAGTGATTATTTTTTTGTGGAACAAATTAATTGTATTTACATTATTTCTTATGGGAAATAAGGTTTCAGATAACGAAAGATTCAGATTAAGTAATAGCTCCTGGAACGGATTAATTTCGTTAACCGAGGGTCCACGGTACTGGAGTACTGGCCAGTCTAATACACATTTAGGAATGCACTGACTTTATACAATTATACAATAATGCAGTAGTCTGCATTAAAGTAAATTTTCTATTTTTTTTGTGTATACCTGGAGTATACACAAAAAATGGCCGAGGTGTTAATGAAAAAAAGAAAATAACCTGGAGTATACATGGAGAGGGTTTCAGGCCCAGTCTGTGACCAGGCCTCATGGTGGATCAGGGCCTGATCACCCAGGCTGTTCCTGTTGGCCACACAAACTGACATAGGAACCAAAGCCCGGCTGATAAGGTACTGACTTTAGGTACCTTTCAAGAGCTGCCTTGAAGACAGCCAGGGGTCTACTGGTAATCCCCCTTATGTATACTGGAAGGCAGTTGAGCAATCCTGGGACCTAGACACTTATTGTGTTGTCTCTTATCGTGCTAGTGGTGCTCCTGCTTTTCACTGGGGGGATGTTACATCACCTGCTGAGTCTTCCTTTCGTAGGGAGTAATTTTCGTGTGCAAATTTGGTACTAATCCCTCTAGGATTTTCCAAGTGTATATAATCATGCATCTCTCCCAGGTGCATTCCAGGGAATACAAGTCAAGGCACTTCAATCGTTCCCAGTAATTTAGGGGTTTTATCATACTTATGCGTGCCGTGAAGCTTCTCTGTACATTTTCTAGGTTAGCAGTTTCACCTGCCTTGAAAGGCATTGTTAGTGTGCAGCAATATTCCAGCCTAGATAGAACAAGCAATCTGAAGTGTTATGGGCTTGGCATTTTTGGTTTTGAAGGTTCTCATTATCCATCTTGTCATTTTTATAGCAGATGTGGTAGATACAATCTTGTGGGCTTTGAAAGTGAGAATAAAAATTCAAAATGAAAAGCAAGCGTAATATAAGAGGGGCCTGGAAATGTAACTAAGGAACAGAGGAAATGTTTATTTAGTACCAGGAATGTCTACATTGTTTATTTTGGACCCTATTTTCAAATTGGCAATTGTTGATTTTTGTATGAAATTGGCCAAATTACCAATTCCTGGTCACTTTATTGGATAGTTGAAATAGGTAAATGGGTGGTTTCTTGTACTCAATCGATAGAAGGAGTACTAGTCAAATATCTATGAGTTTGGTGGACTGGAACAAAGGAACTGGCCAAAAATAGAGCGCAAAGTGGGCAAAATTGTCAACGCATAAATACCGCTGAGACCGCTAACTTTGCAAGAGCATAATTCCATAAGTTTTCCATCAAATTTTGTACTTTTGGTTTCATTATTTTCAAAAAAAGATTCTCTATAATTTTGTAAAACTTTTTTTTTTTTAACCCTTTCAGGGTCCATGCTGTTGTTCTACGGCTTTGAAGCCAGGGGCCAAACAGTAGAACTACACCAAAATTCTAGCGGCCTCAAATTTAGCACGAGAAGGCTGGTAGGCCTACATCTAAGAGAATGGGTCTGCGTGGTTAGTGTGCACAGTAAACAAAAAATCTGGGTGCCCGCATTGCACTGTGGGAACGCCGCCTCAGTAAGCTTTGTTCATCATGCCTGGTGGCAAGGAAACTCTCACTCCCTGGCGTATTCTGACTCTCCTCTTCCTAAGTTATAGTTCTAACACTGATGGAAGTGGATCTGAAGAGGAATTCTATGGTTCTGTACCATATGGTACAGGGACCCTAATGGAAATAAGTCTGACTTTTGTTTTTTCCTAGGTTCTCCAAACATATGCTACTATGTATGATAATCTAAGTAACTGCATTTGTGTATACCTGAATAAACTTACTCGAGCGCATGTGGCGTCGCAAGTAAGTTTATTCAGGTATATACACATAGACCTGGAAAACCCTATCTGAAATTCTAGGAACTAAAAAGATATCCAGAAACAGAACAATCAAACTAACAAAACCAGATGAACCCCTACTCCCACCGACTGAAACACCAAACAGACTCAATGTTTTCTTCTCCACCATAGGAAAAAAGCTGGCAAGCAAAATCCAAAGTTCAAACACTCCACCTAACGACTACCTCACTGGCACCTACCCGAATACACTATTCTTAGCTCCGACCAACCCAACAGAAGTCTCGCTTGTTATCAATGCATTTAAAAACAAGGCAGGAGATCTAAATAACTTTCAACCTTTTATATACAAAAAAGCTTCTCAAGTACTATCACTCTTTAACAAATCCATTGAATCCTCCACCTTCCCATCAATACTCAAAATAGCGAGGGTTACCCCCATACATAAAGGAGGAGATCAAACAGACCTGAATAACTATAGGCCAATATCTAACTTACCCCTTCTCTCCAAAATCTTTGAAAAATTAATTCATAGGCAGATCTATTCCTACCTCATCTCCCTCAACATACTCAACCCCTGTCAGTTTGGTTTCAGGTCTAATAAAAGCACAAATGATGCTATTATACACATGCTAGAAATAATATACACCGCTCTCGAGAAAAAAGAAACCCCACTGGGAATCTTCATTGATTTACGTAAAGTTTTTGATACAGTTGACCATGATCTGTTACACTTAAAATTATCACCCTATGATATAAGAGGTAACTCCCTCAACTACCTAAAGTCATACCTTAGCGACAGAAGCCAATATGTGTACACAAATGGAGCTAACTCTTTCACACAAACAATTACAGTTGGTGTCCCACAGGGAAGTGTTCTTGGCCCACTTCTCTTCCTCATTTACATAAACGACCTACCAAATGCATCTCAACTACTCAAACCCATACTATTTGCAGATGACACTACATACGTCTTCTCTCACCCATGCCCAGTCATACTAGCCAACACTGTAAATGCTGAATTAGAGAAAATATCTACCTGGATGATGACTAACAAGCTTACTCTCAATGTTGATAAAACCTATTTCATTCAGTTTAGGAATAGAGCTACAAATGTTCCACTTAACATAATGATAAACGGATCACTTGTCACAAAACTCAGAGAGGGAAAATTCTTAGGAATCCACCTTGACAGTGGCCTCAAATTTCAGACACATATACAACAAATTTCCAAGAAAGTCTCCAAGACAGTGGGAATACTATCCAAGATAAGGTACTATGTTCCACAACCAGCTCTCCTTTTCCTATATCACTCACTCATTTACCCCTATCTCACCTATGGAATCTGCGCATGGGCCTCAACAACAATAAATCATCTCAGACCATTAATAATGCAACAAAAGGCTGCAGTCAGAATGATGATAAATTCCCACTCCAGACAACATACTCCACCAATATTCAAAAGTCTAAACTTACTCACCATACAAGACATCCATACTTTTTACTGTGCCTATTACATACATAGAACCCTAAACTCAAATATTAACACACCACTCAAACTTCTCCTTACCAACCTTAACAGGACACATTAACATAACACAAGGCACAGATCACTCTTCGATGTTCCCCGCTTCCATCTCACACTACGCAAAAACGCATTAAAGGCCCAAAAATTTGAAATTAATTACTTATGATTACCAAAGAAACCCTGTCTGTATATCAGTTCAAAACTCTGCTGAAAAACCACCTACTCACCCAAAACTAAATACACAATACTTAACATTACCTACAAAGTTAATAAATCACTTTCCACTGCCTATTTACACTTACAGAACTGGCATTACTTATTTCTGGCATCTTGGACCTATTATATTGACTCTTAATGAGTAATCAATTTGCCTTCACTACTACTTATCTGACTCATTCCACTTTTTAACAAACCTGAAGCTGAACTAGTAGTTCCTAAGATCTCAATGGCTTATCTATGTCTTTTGTTTCTACATGTCCTTGTACATGACTATCCACATCTGCAGTAATCAATCCCTCTTTTAAATTTTTTTTGAGATGTAATTATGATAATCGCTCTAAAATTGTAAGCATTGTAATTGCCTTCCCTAGTTGTCCTCTCTGCTGTAGTCAGGTTCAGTTCCTTCAACATCTTGTATTACACTGTTCTTAACCCTTTCACTGTTGGTGCCGTATAGATATGTCTTACGAGCCGGTGTTGGTGGATACTCCTCTCCTCCAATCCACATGACTTTGTGCTTGTTTAGACTGAACTCCAGCAGCCACTCATTGAACTACATCTACCCTGTCTAGGTATCCCTAGAGCCTATTTCTGTCCTCTTGTCCTTATCCATCTCATTAACTTTACATCAACAAATATACACACAGTACTGATCCTTGTGGCTCCCAATTCATTACCGCCTCTCCTCACTTAACGACAGAGTTCCGTTCCTAAGACCACGTCGGTAAACTAATTTGTCGCTAAGTGAGGAGCATACTATAATGGTAGTGGGTTTGTGTCAACCATCTTTGATATTGTTTTAATGTCACCTTTGCACCATTTATAATATTTCTGGTATATTTTTAAATGTTTATATACAGTAGTGTACTGTATATTGTAATATACAGAATAAAGGAAATCCACTCTAATACAACATTATTTAGGAATGTATACTGGTCAGAGAGCCCGTTGTAAGTCCGAGGCGTTGGTAAAAGAGTACATCGCTAAGTGAGGAGAGGTTGTACTCCCTCTCATTCTGATGTCTTATCCATTACAGTTACTTTCTTGTGTCTTTCAGTTGCTTGCTTAACCACTGGAACACTACACCCATTTCTGTCTCATCTTTTATTTTCTAGAATACCAAGTAATCCCTAGTGGGGTACCGGGTCAAATAATTTTCATCCATCTTTGTCTTTCTTATTTAGTCACTATTTTAGAACTGAGAGTTCAGACTGTTTAAGATTTTCTTCCTATTTTAGTTTAATACTGATAATATATTGTTTTTTTGACAATCCCCCACCCATGAAGGTCCATGTTTCAATTTGTCCAGGATTAAAAACAGTCAATAATTAGTAGTTAGATTTTTTCTTGCTGACTCCAACATTATTCTTTTTGATACTATCTTCAAACTCCATCCTCTGCCTCAAGCTATTCAGTAGAGATTTTTTTTATATCACTGCTATCATTATCTTGGGTCCTCCAGCCATTAATATTCCTGTTATGACATCTTTCAATTCCCAATATTATTATTTTTCACTTCTTTGCTCTAAGAGCTCCATATCAGTGCTGCTACTCCTTCCTTTATTTTCTCACTATATGGTGCTCTTCTGCAAAGATTACCCCTATTTATTACAGCCTGAAGCTTTCTCTCTATGAGGGACACAATATTTGACTGTTCCTTTGATAATCTTTTAGCTCACTGTATTTCTTACTTGCACCCTTTACATTGTAACACAGCTCATATCTCTATTTCTATATCTATCACTATTTCTATATCTATCACTATATCTATCACTATCTATTATCACTATATCTATCACTATATCTATCACTATATCTATCACTATCTATCACTATCTATATCTATATCACTATCTATATCTATATCTATCACTATCTATATCTACTATCTATATCTATATCTATCACTATCTATATCTATATCACTATCTATATCTATATCTATCACTATCTATATCTATATCACTATCTATATCTATATCTATCACTATCTATATCTATATCACTATCTATATCTATATCTATCACTATATCTATCTACTACTATCTATATCTACTATCTATATCTATATCTATCACTATCTATATCACTATCTATATCTATATCTATCACTATCTATATCACTATCTATATCTATATCTATCACTATCTATATCACTATCTATATCTATATCTATCACTATCTATATCACTATCTATATCTATATCTATCACTATCTATCACTATCTATATCTATACTATCTTCTATCTATATCCAATCTTATATAACTATCATAATCTATCACTATCTCTTCTATTCTATTCCAACTATTATCTACTATTAACTATCTCTCATCTCTATACTATCATAATCTCTATCACTACTATCATACTCTACTTCACTCTCATCTACTATCCTCTATACATCTATACATCTATCATCTATACCTCTATCTCTACTACCATCTCTTACATCTATCTATATCTACTGATCTTCTCACTCTATATCTCATACATCCTATATCTACTATCTCTATATCTACTACATCTCTATATCTCTACCATTCATATCTATCTACATCTATCTACTACATCTCTATATCTATCTATCTACTATCTAATCTATCTACCATCTACTACATATTATCTACCATCTTATATCACTACCATCTACTACATCTATCTACCATCTCTATATCTATCTACCATCTCTATATCTATCTACCATCTCTATATCTATCTACCATCTCTATATCTATCTACCATCTCTATATCTATCTACCATCTCTATATCTATCTACCATCTCTATATCTATCTACCATCTCTATATCTATCTACCATCTCTATATCTATCTACCATCTCTATATCTATCTACCATCTCTATATCTATCTACCATCTCTATATCTATCTACCATCTCTATATCTATCATCTCATATCTATCTACCATCTCTATATCTATCTACCATCTCTATATCTATCTACCATCTCTATATCTATCTACCATCTCTATATCTATCTACCATCTCTATATCTATCTACCATCTCTATATCTATCTACCATCTCTATATCTATCTACCATCTCTATATCTATCTACCATCTCTATATCTATCTACCATCTCTATATCTATCTACCATCTCTATCATCTCATCTTTATCTCATCTCTATTCTTCTACATTCTATATCTACTACCATCTCTATATCTATCTACCATCTCTATATCTATCTACATCTCTATCTATCTCATCTCTATATCTATCTACCATCTCTATATCTATCTACCATCTCTATATCTATCTACCATCTCTATATCTATCTACCATCTCTATATCTATCTACCATCTCTATATCTATCTACCATCTCTATATCTATCTACCATCTCTATATCTATCTACCATCTCTATATCTATCTACCATCTCTATATCTATCTACCATCTCTATATCTATCTACCATCTCTATATCTATCTACCATCTCTATATCTATCTACCATCTCTATATCTATCTACCATCTCTATATCTATCTACCATCTCTATATCTATCTACCATCTCTATATCTATCTACCATCTCTATATCTATCTACCATCTCTATATCTATCTACCATCTCTATATCTATCTACCATCTCTATATCTATCTACCATCTCTATATCTATCTACCATCTCTATATCTATCTACCATCTCTATATCTATCTACCATCTCTATATCTATCTACCATCTCTATATCTATCTACCATCTCTATATCTATCTACCATCTCTATATCTATCTACCATCTCTATATCTATCTACCATCTCTATATCTATCTACCATCTCTATATCTATCTACCATCTCTATATCTATCTACCATCTCTATATCTATCTACCATCTCTATATCTATCTACCATCTCTATATCTATCTACCATCTCTATATCTATCTACCATCTCTATATCTATCTACCATCTCTATATCTATCTACCATCTCTATATCTATCTACCATCTCTATATCTATCTACCATCTCTATATCTATCTACCATCTCTATATCTATCTACCATCTCTATATCTATCTACCATCTCTATATCTATCTACCATCTCTATATCTATCTACCATCTCTATATCTATCTACCATCTCTATATCTATCTACCATCTCTATATCTATCTACCATCTCTATATCTATCTACCATCTCTATATCTATCTACCATCTCTATATCTATCTACCATCTCTATATCTATCTACCATCTCTATATCTATCTACCATCTCTATATCTATCTACCATCTCTATATCTATCTACCATCTCTATATCTATCTACCATCTCTATATCTATCTACCATCTCTATATCTATCTACCATCTCTATATCTATCTACCATCTCTATATCTATCTACCATCTCTATATCTATCTACCATCTCTATATCTATCTACCATCTCTATATCTATCTACCATCTCTATATCTATCTACCATCTCTATATCTATCTACCATCTCTATATCTATCTACCATCTCTATATCTATCTACCATCTCTATATCTATCTACCATCTCTATATCTATCTACCATCTCTATATCTATCTACCATCTCTATATCTATCTACCATCTCTATATCTATCTACCATCTCTATATCTATCTACCATCTCTATATCTATCTACCATCTCTATATCTATCTACATCTCTATATATCTATCTTCACTCATCTCTATATCTATCTACCATCTCTATATCTATCTATCATCTCTATATCTATCTATCATCTCTATATCTATCTATCATCTCTATATCTATCTATCATCTCTATATCTATCTATCATCTCTATATCTATCTATCATCTCTATATCTATCTATCATCTCTATATCTATCTATCATCCCTATATCTATCTATCATCCCTATATCTATCTATCATCCCTATATCTATCATCCCTATATCTATCATCTCTATATCTATCATCTATATCTATCATATCTATATCTATCATATCTATATCTATCATCTCTATATCTCTGTTCAATTTTGGGAGTTACTGGGAGTGGGTTATTCAGTGTAGGAGTTCAATAGGGTTGTGGACAGGGAGTGGGGAGGGAATACAAGGGAAAGGGTTGTGATAGAATTAGTGGAAGTTTCATTTGTATAGGTATATAGTGTGAGGCAGCATCCACGAATATGCAATGCACATCGTATGAGGGTAAAGGGGGTGTAATGTGGTTCGATTATTTGGATGTTTGATAAGTTGAGTACATAAATGTGTGCATGCATTGACATGCACTTTCTCCAAACATGTATGTGCATAAATGGTGTATGGTTGTATATAAACATAGGTATTATGACTAAAAAACTAATTACATACTGTACATATGAACAGCTTTAGATTAATCAGTGTTTGTATAAAGAAATGGATTAATTTTAGTATATTATCTACAATACTTCGTTCAATTTATTCTTGGCCATAACATGTAACAGACCCTTGATTATTACCTGATCTGCGGTCTCCTCCAATGACAGACTTGGGTCGTGGTTTAGGTGCGAGAGGGGGAAGGGGCTTAGGTTTGAGGGCGGTGATCACAGGCTTGGTGTTCGGGCTCAGTCCTGGGAAGAACCCCACGCACACGCAAACAATCAAATGACGGACATGTCTACTCATTACAATTTGCAAGACCAGAGCACCTTTCAGGATCATTTTTTGTTTAAACAGTAATAAATGATAGGATTGTTTATTTAATACAATGCCCAGATCTAAGTCAGAAGTGAAAAGATGTATTTTTCCTAAACATTACTGACATACTGCATTTCTTCACATGCATTTTGCAAATATTTTAAGTCGTAAGAATTGCAAATGCAAGATATTAAAAAAAAAAAAAAAAATTCTACTTAATTTCCAATATATTAACCTCCTCCTTAATGTTTTTTTTTCTATTACCCTTTTCTATTACATTATGTTCACACCCGTTTAGTTGTGACAGTTAAGCTCCTCTCCGTACATACTCAGCATCAATGAACCAGACTTATCAATACCTCTTTCAAAGATTTAAAGTGACTATTTTCGTGAAAATATTATAATTGTAGTGTTGGTGCAGAGGTACACCATCATGAATGGAACTTTGTTTCCTGCATAAAGGAAATTCTTCCATATTCAACTTACTTTTCAACAAGCATATTTCAGCCCCAGAAATTTTATACACTCGTTTCCTCATACATTTTCAAGTCTGACAATCACACTTTTTAACCTAACAGCTGGCTCCCATCAAGACAGGGTGACCCAAAGAAGAAACACATTCACCATCATTCAATCAGTCCTTCAATTCAGCCCAACAGATTATCCTGCCTTCATACATTTTCAAGTCTGAAACACATTTATCCTACAGTTGATCCATCAAGACAGGTGACCCAAGAAAACACATTCATCCTCATTGAAACCTTCAGATCATCTGCCACCTAAACATCAGATCATCCTGCCATTGAAACATCAGATCATCCTGCCATTGAAACATCAGATCATCCTGCCATTGAAACATCAGATCATCCTGCCATTGAAACATCAGATCATCCTGCCATTGAAACATCAGATCATCCTGCCATTGAAACATCAGATCATCCTGCCATTGAAACATCAGATCATCCTGCCATTGAAACATCAGATCATCCTGCCATTGAAACATCAGATCATCCTGCCATTGAACATCAGATCATCCTGCCATTGAAACATCAGATCATCCTGCCATTGAAACATCAGATCATCCTGCCATTGAAACATCAGATCATCCTGCCATTGAAACATCAGATCATCCTGCCATTGAAACATCAGATCATCCTGCCATTGAAACATCAGATCATCCTGCATTAAACATCAGATCATCCTGCCATTGAAACATCAGATCATTGCATCATCAGCGCCATTGAAACATCAGATCATCCTGCCATTGAAACATCAGATCATCCTGCATTGAAACATCAGATCATCCTGCGATTGAAACATCAGATCATCCATAGCGATTGAAACATCAGATCATCCTGCGATTGAAACATCAGATCATTCAACATGCACCTGATTGAAACATCAGATCATCCTGCGATTGAAACATCAGATCATCCTGCGATTGAAACATCAGATCATCCTGCGATTGAAACATCAGATCATCCTGCGATTGAAACATCAGATCATCCTGCGATTGAAACATCAGATCATCCTGTGATTGAAACATCAGATTATCCTGCGACTGAAACATCCCTACCCCTCCTTCATAGTGTATGAAGTATCAAGAACAGCTAATCAATTTCCTTGAATCCCTTCATTAAGGTCACCTTGCTTACATTCCAACAACACGTCCATTAAAAAGCACTTAAGTCTCCATCCACTGCTATCTAATGCATTCGCACAAATCTGCTGGACACTCAAGCCTCTATAACTCGAAGCCTTTTTCACCCCCTCCCTCCATCTGTTCCTGGAACAATCCCTACCCCTCCTACCTTGCACTCCAGATTTTTAAACCCTTTATGTCAACCTAACCCTCTCCATCCTTAATAAATACCCACACCACTTCAACAAACCCTCCTCAGCCTTCACCCCACATGTCCATTTAATTTCTACGCTCTGAATTCTCTGCATGATATTTACACCACACACTGCTCTAAAAAAATGACATATCCACAATAGTATACTGTATTAAGTTGGTCTTTGCAATGCTTTCTTGCAAGTGCCTGACTTTCTTGCATAATCTGTCACCAATCAACTTTCATATACTATCACAGTCTTCTAAATCTTTTAATTATTCTTTAATTTAATAGCCATATATTTTGGAGTGAGATAAGTAGGTTAAGAATGAATGGATTTGACAGTTAAAAACAGAATAAGGGAGCTAGTAGATGGGGAGTTGGAGGTATTGGGAAGATGGGTGCAATATTTTGAGGAACTGTTAAATGTTGAAGAGAGGGAGGCAGAAATTTCATGCATTGGCCAAGGAGGTATAACATTTGTTAGGAGTGAAGAAGAGCCGGATGTGAGTATGGGGGAGATGCGCGAGGCATTAGGCAGAATGAAAGGGGGTAAAACAGCTGGAACTTATGGGATCATGACCGAAATGTTAAAAGCAGGGGGGATATAGTTCTGGAGTGTTTAGTACCTTTGTTCAATAAATGTATGAAAAAAGGTAAGGTACCCAGGGATTGGCAGGGAGCATGTATAATTCCTTTTAGAGAAGTAGAACAGAATTCTTTCTCTGTAAGCCATGTGTGTCTTAAGAGCCAACTAAAATACCAGGAGCAAGGGTCTAGTAACCCCTTTTCCTGTATAAATTACTAAATTTAAAAAGAGAAACTTTTGTTTTTCTTTTTAGGTCACCCTGCCTTGGTGGGATATGGCTGGTTAAAAAAAAAGTTTACTGAGTATACCAGGTAAAGTGTATGGTAGGGTTATTATTGAAAGAATAAGAGGCAAGACAGAGAGCAGGATTCCAGATGAACAAGGAAGCTTTAGAATGGGTAGTGGATGTGTAAATCAAGTGTTGACATTGAAGCATATAAGTGAACAATATTTAGATGAAAGAAGAGATGTTTTCATGGCATTTATGGATTTAGAAAAAACATATGATAGGGTGGATAGGGGATCAATGTGGCAGATGTTGCAAGTAAATGGAATAAGTAAAGAGTTTTTACGAGGATAGTGAGGCTCAGGTTAGGGTGTATACGAGAGAAGATTACTTTCCAGTAAAAGTAGGCCTTAGACAGAAATGTGTAATGTCACCATGGTTGTTTAACATATCTATAGATGGAGTTGTAAAAGAAGTAAATGCTAGGGTATTGGGGAGAGGGTTGGGATTAACCCTTTCAGGGTCCAGATGCAAAATCTCAAGAGTGACAGCCAAGGCCAAGAATTTTCAAAAAACATTTTTGTTATTTTTTCTTATGAAATGGTAGAGAATTTTTTTCTGAAGGTAATAAAACAAAAAGTATGAAATTTGATTGAAAACTGACGAAATTATGCTCTCGCGAATTTTGAAGCATCAGCGATATTTATGCATCAGCAATTTTGCCGAATTTGACTCCCATTTTAGGTCAATTACATTATTTCAGTTGACCAAATTCTTAGCTATTTCGCTAGTATTACTTCTACTTTATCGATTGAGCACAAGAAATCACCCAGTCGACTGTTTAACTACCCAATAGTGATTGGAAATTGGTAATTTGGCCAATTTAACACAAAGTTCAAAATATTCCAATTTCTAAATAGGGTCCAGAATAAACAATGCAGGCATTCCTGACACTAAAATAACATTTCCTCTGTTCATTAGTTATGTTTTCAGCCTTTACAAATAAATTCTACTTTGATTTTTTATTCACATAATGAATTTTTATTAAAATAAAAAAATGTAACATTTACTGATATGCAATACTGTGAACGTATATTAGACCCACCAGCTGACACATATTAGACGCGTGACGTCATTTGTTTACACTTGAACATCGGCAAAAATTTAACATTTCTGCTACTTTGAGCTCAGTTTCAAGTCATTTTCATCACTAAAACCAATCAAAACCATCTCTATTTCTGTAATATATCTTCCATTCTATCAAATGAGACCAAGAAATCGCAAATACAACTATAAAAAACATACAAAAAAACACCACAAAGTCTCTGTTTTAATCCAAAATTACAGTCTCAGTTTTTTCTCATTGTGCACTGTGTGCTGCAGGATTTGTTTTATGTGGTGCACACTTAACACACAGATGTATTCTCTCATATCTAGGCCCAAATTTACCACTCACAGCTTATTTGAGTGAGCTGAGCTCATGGCATAGAACTACAGTTTGGACCCTGGCTTTAAAGCCATAGAACTACGGCACAGACCCTGAAAGGGTTAATTGATGGGGTATCAAATACAAAATGAGAGTTGATACAGTTACTTTTTGCTGATGATACTTTGCTTTTGGGAGATTTTAAAGTTGCAAAGGTTAGTGGACAAGTTTGGGATGGTGGGTAAAGAAAGTTGAAAGTGAACATAGATAATTGGATATCACATTGGAGGGAGGGAGTATGGAAGAAGTGAACGTGTTCAGATATTTGGGAGTAATTTGTTAGCAGATGGGTTTATGAAGGACAAGGTTAACCATAGAATTGATGAAGGCAAAAAGGTAAGTGGTGCATTGAGGTACCTGTGGGGACAAAAAAGATGTTATCCATGGAGGGAATGTACGAGAGTATAGTGGTACCAACACTTGTATGGGTGTGAACCATGGGTTGTGAATGCTTCAGCGAGGTAGAGGCTGGAGGCAGTGATGTTGTGTGTAAGGGCAACATGCGGTGTAAATATTACGCAGTGTGTTCATGGTGTGGAAATTAGGAGGTGTAGAGTTACAAAAAGTATTATTCAGAGGGATGAAGAGGGGTTATTGAGGTGGTTCGATCATTTAGAGAGGATGGAGCAAAATAGAATAACTTGGAGGGTGGATAAATCTGTAATGGAGGGGAGGAGGGGCAGGGGTCATCCTAGAAAAGGATGGAGGAAGGGGGTAAAAGACGTGTGCACAAGGGGCCTGGACATGCAGCAAGCCTGTGTGAGCATGTTTAACCCTTTCAGGGTTATTGACCTACTAGTACGGCTTACGCCCTGGGGTTATTGACGTACTACTACGCCTAAATTCTAGCGCCCTCAAATCAAGCAGAAACAGGCTGTTAGGCCTAGATGTGATAGAATGGGTCTGTGCGGTCAGTGTGCGCAGTATAAAAAAATTCCTGCACCACATAGTGCATAATGAGGAAAAAAAAACTGACCGTGTTTTTGGTTTAAAACAGCGACTTTGCAGTCTATTTTCGTATGGTATTTATTGATGTATTCTCGTTTTCTTGGTCTCATTTGATAGACTGGAAGATATATTACAGAAATAGAGATGATTTTGATTGGTTTGACAAAGACAAGTACCTTGAAATTGAGCTCAAAATAGCGAAAATGTTCGATTTTTGACGATGTTCAAGAGTAAACAAATCACACCATGCATCCAATACACATCAACTGGTGAGTCTAATATTCATGCACAAGTGCTCTAATATTATTTATACCATTTATACAATGATGCAGTTGTATACATAACAGTAATCTTCTATTTTTTTGTGAGAATAAAAATTCAAAATGAAAAGCAAAAGTAATGTAAGACGGGCCTGGAAACGTGACTAATGAACAGATAAGACGTTATTTTAGTGCCAGGAATGTCTGCCCTATTTTGAAATTGGCATCGTTTGAAATTTGTGTGAAATTGGCCAAATTGCCATTTTCTGACCACTATTTTGGGTAGTTGTAATAGGTAAATAGGAGGTTTCTTGTACTCAATCAATAGAAGAAATTGAGTTCTAGCGAAATAGCTATAATTTTAGTTGCCTGAAACTTTGGAATTTGCCGAAAATAGGGCTCAAAGTGGGCGAAATCGCCGATGCGTAAGTGTCATGGCTGCCGCTAACTTCGTGAAAGCATAATTCCGTTAGTTTTCGATCAAATTTCATAAGTTTTGTGTCGTTATGGTCAGAAAATGATTCTCTATCATTTCATAAGAAAAATTTTTTTTTTTTTTAAATTCTTGGACCCTGAAAACGAGTTTCGGAGACCCCCCTTGGACCCTGAAAGGGTTAATAGGAGTGAATGGAGACTAATGGTTTTTGGGACCTGACGAGCTGTTGGAGTGTGAGCAGAGTAATGTTTTGTGAAGGGATTCAGGGAAACCAGTTAGCCGGACTTGAGTCCTGGAGGTGGGAAGTACAATGCCTGCACTTTAACCCTTTGAGGGTCCAAGCCGTAGATCTTCTCATTGCCCACAGGGTCCAAACCGTAGATCTACTCATTGCCCACAGGGTCCAAACCGTAGATCTACGCCATGAGCTCAGCTCACTCAGATAAGCTGTGATCGGTAAATTTGGGCCTAGATATGAGAGAATGCATCTATGTGGTAAGTGTGAACCATATTAAGTAAATCCTGAAGCGCACAGTGCATAATGAGAAAATAAAACGGCGACTTTTTTTTATTAAAACAGCAACTTTGTGGTGTATTTTCATGTGGTGTTTACAGTTGTATTTACAGTTTCTTGATCTCATTTGATAGAATGGAAGATATATTACAGAAATAGAGATGATTCTGATTGGTTTTAGTAATGAAAACAGCTTCTAATTGAGCTCAAAGTAGCAGAAATGTTTGATTTTTGCTGATTTTCAAGAGTAAAGAAATCACATCACGTGACCAATACATGTCAACTGATGGGTCTAATATACATTTACAAATGCACTGATAGTGTTTATACAATTATTACAATATTGCATAAGAGTAATTCATCTATTTTTTGGTGTGAATAAAAATTCTTTATGTAAATAAAAAATCAAAATGTAATTCAAGTGTAAAGCCTGGAAACATAACTAATAACCAGAGGAAATGTTATTTTAGTGCCAGGAATGCCTGCATTGTTTATTCTGGATGCTGTTTTGAAATTGGAATATTTTGAACTTTGTGTGAAATTGGCGAAATTACCAATTTCTGATCACTTTATTGGCTACTTGAAAAAGTTGATTGGGCAGTTTCTTGTGCTCAATCAATAAAATAGAAGTAATACTAACGAAATAGCTAAGAATTTGGTCAACTGGAATAATGTAATTGGCCTAAAATAGGGGTCAAAGTAGGCAAAATAGCCGAAATGTAAATATCACCGACAGTCAAATTTGCTGTAGTGTAATTTCGTCAGTTTTCCACCAAATTTCGTACTTTTTGTTTTATTACCTTTAGAAAAAGATTCTCTACCATTTCATAAAAAAAAAGTGAAAATTCTTGGACCCTGCGGACAAAGCGTAGATGTACGGCTTGGACCCTGAAAGGGTTAAAGGAGGGGTTTCGGATATTGGCTGTTTGGAGTGACATCTAAATTGCCGTGTCTTTGCACCTCTGTAAAGACAGTGATTGTGTGTGAATGATGGTGAATGTTTCTTTTTTTTGGGTCACCCTACCTCGGTGGGATATGGCCGACGTGTATAAAAAAAAAAAAAAAAAAAAAAAAAAGGTTTGTAGACCACAACCACCCAGGGATATACTACGATTTTGCCAAGCAAGAGTGAAACAGAAACCTGTAATTGTTTCACATGATGGTAGGATTACTGGAGTCTTTTTCTGTCTCAAACACGTGTGATACCAAGTATACCTTGCTACTTCTACTTACACTTAGGTCACACTACACATGGATGTATATGCATATACAGTGGACCCCCGGAAATCGTACTGCTCCCAACTCGAACAATTATGTAAGTGTATTTTTGCAAGTGCTTTTGTAAGTGTATTTTTGGGGGTCTGAAACAGACTAATCTAATTTACATTTGTCCTTATGGGAACAAATTCGTTCGGTAACAGCACTAGAACAGCATTCTGGAACGAATTATGTCTGATTTCTTGGGGTCCACTGTATATACATACCCATCAGGGTTTACTTCTATTTTCTTAATAGTTTTTCTTCTTTATTTCCTCTTATCTCCATGGGGAAGTGGAACAGAATTCTTCCTCCGTAAGCCATGTATGTCGTAAGAGGCGACTAAAATGCTGGGAGCAAGGGGCTAGTAACCCCTTCTCCTGCATAAATTTCTAAATTTAAAAAGAAAAACTTACAGGTTTCATCTTTCTTTTTAGGTCACCCCACCTCAGTAGGATATTGCTGGTTAAAAAAAAAAAATAAAGTTATGGTGAGCAGTCTTGTTTTCTGTGTGATCTGTAAGTTCATGCATATTTATGATGTCTACCATAGTGTGAAAATTATGCAGTTAATAAGAGATGCAGAAAACATGAAAAATCTAATTTAGAGGGTGGAGAATGAATAGTTGATCTGATCTGATCATTTAGAAAGTATGGAACAAAACAGGTTAATTAAGAGGGTAATATAAATCATGGATGGATGAAATATAGGTTATAGGGTGGTGGTCATAAGAAGGGCTGGAGGCACAGGATGAAGGAGAGTGAGTGGTAAAATGCTTGAGTATCCAGCAGGCACCTGTGAATGTGTTAGATTGGAGTGAATGGAGAAAAGTAGTTGCTATGGCTTGGCGTGCTGCTGGAATGTGAAGGGATTCATGGTAAAGTGGCTAGCTAAACTTAAATTCTAGAGGTAGCATGTACAATGCCTGCCCTCTTAAAGAAAGGTGGGGATGCTGCTGTTAAGGGTCACTTGAATTGTAATTTCTGCATGCATCTGGATAGACATCTATAGAATGAATAAATAATGATTTTTTTTTTTTGGCCAACCTATATTTATGGGGGATGGCTGCACTGTTTAAAAACTTAAAACTGACTGACTTGTGATTTTACCACTGGAGTTTGTCAACCTCCAACCCAGTCTTCCTAGCTCATAACTAAACATTCTCCTGTGTTATTCTCTACTTCCTCTGTATGTAGTCACATGCCTATCCAATAACTGATACTGAAAGCAATCCACTTAGTCTACTAAATAAGCACTATTTTAGGTCACATTTTTTTAACATCGACAGCCATCTCCCATTGAGGCAGTGACCCAAAAAAGAAAAACACTTTCACCATCACTCTCACAAAATCCCTGTTTTTGCAGAGGTGCCCAGATATGACAGTCAGATGTCACTCCAAACAGCCAGTATCCCAAACCTCTCCTTTAAAGTGCAGGCATTGTACTTCCCACCTCCAGGACTCAGTTCAGCTAACTGGTTTCCCTGAATCCCTTCACAAAATATTACCCTGCTCACACCAACAGACTGTCAGGTCCCAAAAACCATTGGACTCCATTCACCCCTATCTAACACGCTCACACATGCCTGCTGCACATCCAGGCCCCTTGCACACAAAACCTCTTTACCCCCTCCCTCCATCCTTTTCTAAGACAGCCCCTACCCCCTCCTCCCCTCCACTACAGATTTATACACCCTACCAAGTCAACCTATTTTGCTCCAGCCTCTCTAAATGACCAAACCATCTCAATAATGCCTCTTCAGTCCTCTGAATAATACTTTTAGTAACTCCACACCTCCTCCTAATTTCCACACTACGAATTCTCTGCAATATTTACATCACACATTGCCCTTAGACACTACATCACCACTGCCTCCAGCCTCTTTCTTGCTGCAGCATTCACAACCCATTCTTCACACTCATAAGAGTGTTGGTACCACTATACTCTTATACATTCTCCATGTATATGCATATTTTTTTTTTTTTTTTTTTTCAACAAGTCGGCCGTCTCCCACCGAGGCAGGGTGACCCAAAAAGAAAGAAAATCCCCAAAAAGAAAATACTTTCATCATCATTTAACACTTTCACCACACTCACACAATCACCGTCTTTGCAGAGGAGCTAAGATACGACAGCTGAGAATAGTCCCTCCCAGCTGTCACTATCTCAGACCCCTCCTTTAAAGTGCAGGCATTGTACTTCCCATTTCCAGGACTCAAATCCAACTAAATCAATTAACTGGTTTCCCTGAATCCCTTCACAAAATGTTACCCTGCTCACACTCACACAGATCGTACATTCCCTTCTTTGCCTCCATGGATAACGTTTTTTTGTCTCCACAGATACCTCAATGCACCACTCACCTTTTTTCCTTCATCAATTCTATGGTTAACCTCATCCTTCATAAACCCATCCGCTGACACATCAACTCCCAAATATCTGAAAACATTTACTTCTTCCATAATCCCTCTCTCCAATGTGATATCCAATTTTTCTTTATTTAAATCGTTTGATACCCTCATCACCTTACTCTTATCTATGCTCACTTTTAACTTTCTACCTTTACACACTCTCTCAAACTCGTCCACTAACCTTTGCAACTTTTCTTTAGAATCTCCCATAAGCACAGTATCATCAGCAAAAAGTAACTGTGTCAACTCCCATTTTGCATTTAATTCTCCATAATTTAATCCCACCCCTCTCCCCAACACCCTAGTATTTACTTCTTTACAACCCCATCTATAAATATATTAAACAACCATGGTGACATTACACATCCCTGTCTAAGACCTACTTTTACCGGGAAGTAATCTCCCTCTCTCTCCTACACACCTTAACCTGAGCCTCACTATCTTCATACTCTTTACAGCCTTCAGTAACTTACTACCTATTCCATACACTTGCAACATTTGCCACATTGCTCCCCTATCCACTATCATATGCCTTTTCTAAATCCATAAATCCAATAAAAACTTCTCTACCTTTATCTAAATACTGTTCACATATATTCTTCACTGTAAACACTTGATCTACACATCCCCTACCCACTCTAAAGCCTCCTTGCTCATCAGCAATCCTACTATCTGTCTCACCTCTAATTCTTTCAATAATAACCCTGCCATACACTTTACCTGGTATACTCAGTAAACTTATTCCCCTATAATTTTTACACTCTCTTTTATCCCCCTTCCCTTTATATAAAGGAACTATACATGCTCTCTGCCAATCCCTAGGTACCTTCCCCTCTTTCATACATTTATTAAACAAAAATACCAACCACTCCAGCACTATATTTCCCCCTGCTTTTAACATTTCTGTCATGATCCCGTCAGTTCCAGCTGCTTTACCCCCTTTCATTCTACGTAATGCCTCACGCACCTCCCCACACTCACATCCTGCTCTTCTTCACTCCTAAACGATGTTGTACCCCCCTGGCCAATACATGAAATTACCGCCTCCCTTTTTCATCGACATTTAAAAGTTCCTCAAAATATTCCGCCATCTACCCAATATCTCCAGCTCCCCATCTACTAACTCCCCTACTCTGTTTTTAACTGACAAATCCATTTGTTCCCTAGCCTTTCTTACCTTGTTTATCTCACTCCAAAATTTTTTCTTGTTTTCAGCAAAATTTCTTGACAGAGCCTCTCCCATTCTTTCATCCGCTCTTCTTTTGCACACTCTAACCACTCTCTTCACCTTTCTTTTACTCTCCATATACTCTGCTCTTCTATTAACACTTCTGTTTTGTAAAACCTCTCATAAGCTACCTTTTCTCTTTTATCACACCCTTTACTTCTTCATTCCATCACTCACTCCTCTTTCCTCCTGCACCCACCCTCCTATAGCCACAAACTTCTGCCCCACATTCTAATACTGCATTTTTAAAACTATCCCAACTCTCTTCAACCCCCCCACTACTCATACTTGCACTATCCCACCTTTCTGCCAATAGTTGCTTATATCTCACCCTAACTTCCTCCTCCCTTAGTTTATAGACTTTACCTCTCTCTACTTGCTGTTGCCATTTTCTTTTTGTCCCATCTACCTTTTACTCTAACTGTAGCTACAACCAAATAATGATCTGATATATCTGTTGCCCTCTATATACATGTACATCCTGAAGCCTACCCATCAACCTTTTATCCACCAATACATAATCCAACAAACTACTTTCCTTACGTGCTATATCATACCTTGTATATTTATTTATCCTCTTTTTCATAAAATATGTATTACTTATTACCAAACCTCTTTCTACACATAGCTCAATTAATGGTTCCCATTTACATTTACCCTGGCATCCCAAATTTACCTACTACTCCCTCCACAACATTTTTACCCATTTTAGCATTAAGATCCCCAACCACAATTACTCTCTCACTTGGTTCAAAACTCCCCACACACTCACTCAACATTTCCCAAAATCTCTCTCTCTCTTCTACACTTCTCTCTTCTCCAGGTGCATAAACACTTACTATAACCCACTTTTCACATCCAACCTTTATTTTACTCCACATAATCCTTGAATTTATACATTTATATTCCTTCTTTACCTGCCATAACTGATTATTCAACATTATTGCCACTCCTTCTTTAGCTCTAACTCTATTTGAAACTCCTGATCTAATCCCATTTATTTCTCCCCACTGAAACTCTCCTACCCCCTTCAGCTTTGTCTCACTTAAAGCCAGGACATCCAGCTTCTTTTCATTCATAAGATCTACAATCATCTCTTTCTTATCATTCGCACAACATCCACGCACATTCAAACATCCCACTTTGACGGTTTTCTTCTTTTTCTTTTTAGTAAGCTATACAGGAAAAGGTGTTACTAGCCCATTGTTCCTGGCATTTTAGTTGACTTTTACAACACGCATGGCTTACGGAGGAAAGATTCTTATTCCACTTCCCCATGGATATGAAAGGAAAAGGAAAAATTATAAGAACAAGATAAAATCAAAGAAAACTCAGATGAGTGTGTATACATAAACGTGTACATGTTTGCATAGTGTGACCTAAGTGTAAGTAGAAGTAGCAAGACGTACCTGAAATCTTGCATGTTTATGAGACAGAAAAAAAGACACCAGCAATCCTACCATCATGTAAAACAGTTTCAGGTTTCTGTTTCACAGTCACCTGGTAGGATGGTAGTACCTCCCTGGGTGGTTGCTGTCTACCAACCTACTATCTCATACAGTGGACCCCCGAGTTTCGTAAAAACTTCACTCCTGAAGTCTGCTCAAGTGCCATTACCGAACGAATTTACTCCCTTAAGGAAAAATTTCACGTAGGTTAGTCTATTTCAGACCCCCAAAAATACACTTCCACAAGAACTTACAAAATTATACTTACATAATTGCACGATTTCCGGGGTATTCGTTAACCGAGGGTCCACTGTATAATATATAAAATAAAAAATACCTGCTCATATGAACTTGGAAAGATAATCAGATAAAAGTTCTTCTTACTCACCCCAGAAAAGACAATAATTTTTTGAAATATAACCCCTTGACACATTCAAGCATGCTCAACCTATAAGCATTGACATACTGAGGTTCTTGTACAGTGTTAAGGTACTTTTATCAATATCAACACTAGTTAAGCTTCATTAACTCTGCATTTTCCTATTCATTACAAGATATGCAAATATTTGTCACCCTCTTTGGTCACCACTATTTCCCTCAAACCTTATTTATTATAATATATTACTTAAGATATTTGCATGGTCTGCTTAACTACACTGTGTCCTTTATAATAGTCATAAATTATTACTATCCCATCAGACCCTTCAAGGGATATATATGCCTTAATAAAGGTCAAGTTTCCCAGGCATTGTATCATGCTAATAGATTTAACTACTTCCTTATGAATATAAGAATATTAATAATGTTAAATATGGCATGTTTACTCATGGTCCAATTATCTTCAAACACTTCCATTCATACTGAGGACAACTTTCTTACCTCATACATCTCTCACAGTTTCCTCACAAATCAACATTATATTGTCCTTTTGTATTCCGATGGGATGATAAAAAAATTAACAATTCACTGATTAAAAGTAGAGATGGTATCCAGCCAGCAGAAATGACTTTTCTTGCTATATATTACTGCAGACTTTCCTAGGCTGAAATACCTCATCAGAAACTGCTTAACGAAAGTTGTGTTTAAAATGTGGCACTCAAAAAAATTTAATACTGAACATGAGATAATAAATTTACCTTTGTTCAAACCAAACAAACCTATTTAATAAAGAAATCATACTTTCAAGTTATATTAAAAACACAAATCAAGTTACTGTAACTTAATCCAAAATTACAAAACTAACTGAAATGATAATTTAATTAAAACAAAATAGCAGACAAGAAGTGCCACCCACAGGCAAAGCATATATGTAGAAACATGTACATATTTCACAGTGTACATGCCTTATTTATATGCCATGCTAAACCAACGTCTAATAATTCTAAATCACTTTTTCTATTACACCAACCTAATAATGTAAACTCAATCATACTGGATATTAAATATTACCATTGATCAAGGTAACTAGTAATATCACTAATACTGTAATACTAATTACTACTAATAACATTATTTAACTTTTACAATCTAAGGTAATAAATACCTTAATAAGACTAGTACCGCCACTCTTAATTTTGACATTCCAACTCAAGAAGTGCATCTCGCAAGCAATGATTCAAGCAAGTCAGCCAATAAAGCACACTATAGTATTACAGCATGTGCACAACTACAACATATGCAGCAACACCATTACCTATAACCTCGTATTGGTTTACTTAATCACTTTCCTTACACATACTGTATCAAGAAATGTGAAAACCAACCCAATCATCAAGATTATATCTAATGATGAAAGCAAACACAGCACTAGTATAAAGAGCCTACCTGTTGAATCAATACAAGAATCTCTGTTACAATTTGGTGATTTATTTCCACCAGAGCCTCGTGGGAAGCCATTGGTAGGAGACTTGAGGCTGTCGGCAAGGCCAGTTGATCGTAGTCTGACACCAGATAGGAGGCTACTGGAAGGGATTTCTTTCTTTTCTTCTCGATCTCTATCTTCCTCCTATAAAAGAAAGATAAATTAAATTTTATGGCAATTTATTAGGTTTTCTATCAATCTTTTGACTTTTATTGATTTAAAGATTACAGATTGCAGAGAATGCTACATTTCAAGCCTTCACTCTGATATTTTATAAAACAACCAGTCCCAAATAAAATTTATTATCTTAGTTCTGGCTATAAAAAAAATAAACTGTTTCAATAATAGCAATGAGCACCATACCATGCTATCCATCAGATTAAATTTGTCTCTAAGAAACTGTGTTATCATGTACATATTTATTTTATATTTTTATTAACACATCGGCCATTTCCCACCAAGGCAGGGTGGCCTGAAAAAGAAAAACTTTCATCATCATTCACTCCATCACTGTCTTGCCAGAGGCACGCTTACACTACTGTTATAAAACTGCAACATTTAACATCCCTCCTTCAGAGTGCAGGCACTGTACTTCCCATCTCCAGGACTCAAGTCCGGCCTGCCGGTTTCCCTGAATCCCTTCATAAATGTTACTTTGCTTCCACTCCAACAGCACATCAAGTATTAAAAACCATTTGTCTCCATTCACGCCTATCAAATACGCTCATGCATGCTTGCTGGAAGTCCAAGCCCCTCGCACACAAAACCACCTTTGTTCTTTGTCTCCACAGACTCCTAAGTGCACCACTTACCCTTTTCCCCTCATCAATTCTATGATTCACCTCATCCTTCATAGACCCATCTGCTGACACGTCCACTACTAAATATCAGATTCACTTCCTCCATACTCTCTCTCCAATCTGATATCCAATCTTTCATCACCTAATCTTTTTATCCTCATCACCTTACTCTTTCCTATATTCACTTTCAATTTTCTTCTTTTACATACCCTACCAAACTCATCCACCAACCTCTGCAACTTCTCTTCAGAATCTCCCAAAAGCACAGTGTCATCAGCAAAAAGCAGCTGTGACAACTCCCACTTTGTGTTAGATTATCTTTTAACCCTCTTGCCAACACCCGCGCATTCACTTCTCTTGCCAACACCCGCGCATTCACTTCTCTTGCCAACACCCGCGCATTCACTTCTCTTGCCAACACCCGCGCATTCACTTCTCTTGCCAACACCCGCGCATTCACTTCTCTTGCCAACACCCGCGCATTCACTTCTCTTACAACCCTATCTATAAATATATTGAACAGCCATTATGACATCACACATCCTTGTCTAAGGCCTACTTTTACTGGGAAACAATTTCCCTCTCTCTCCTACATACTCTAACCTGAGCCTCACTATCCTCATATAAACTCTTCACTGCTTTCAGTAACCTACTTCCTATTCCATACACCTGCAACATCTGCCACATTGCCCCCTTACCCACCCTGTCATACGCCTTTTCCAAATCCATAAATGCCACAGAAACCTCTTTACCCTTATTTAAATACTGCTCAGCTATATGTTTCACTGTAAACACTTGGTCTACACACCCTCTACCTTTCCTAAAGCCCCCTTGTTCATCTGCTATCCTACTCTCCGTCTTGCTCTTAATTTTTTTCAGTAATACTCTACCATACACTTTACCAGGTATACTCAACAGACTTATTCCCCTATAATTTTTGCACTCTCTTTTGTCCCCTTTGCCTTTATACAAAGGAACTATGCATGCTCTCTGCCAATCCCTAGGTACCTTACCCTCTTCCATACATTTATTAAATAATAGCACCAACCACTCCAAAACAATATCTCCACCTGCTTTTAACATTTCTATCTTTATCCCATCAATCCCAGCTGCATAGTTATATTTAGTAAAAAAAACTGTTACATGTTGACTAATTTTCCATTTAAGAGAAAGTCAAACACTTGCATCAAGTCAGAGTTACAGTACCAAAACCTACTTTTGGCCTAGAATTAGTTTTACACTTCAGATTTAGTTCTTCACTGTTCTATGACTAAACAAACCAGCCTAAGACTTGAGGGTTTTCAAAAGAAATTCAATGAAATGTTACTTGGGATGAAGGCATTGCTTTGGTTATTACCATATGCCAAAACACCAATTTTGACAAACTTCAGTAATTTTAGAGCTTGTGTAATGACAACCTTGACCCTTCTGAAGGAAATTAACTGAATATCTCAAATTGGAAATATCATTAAACATGCAAAACATTAAATTAGCCATATTACAGGATTTTCCTGTTTTCTAAGTCAACTTATCACAATAATAAATGCAAGAATGGTAGAATCATGGATGACTTGATACGATTTTTCAACTTTAGTATCAGTAAGTCCAGAGGCACCACAAAACAATGGCTTGAAAATACTTTCTCCTGAGGTGTATAATTCCTACAGTGTCTCAAGATACAGGCCTTCAACTGAAGCCTCTACTGGTAAATTTAAAATAATACTAAAACTTGTCATGAAGCAGCATGACCCCATCTTGTCATGAAGCAGCATGACCCCATCTTGTCATGAAGCAGCATGACCCCATCTTGTCATGAAGCAGCATGACCCCATCTTGTCATGAAGCAGCATGACCCCATCTTGTCATGAAGCAGCATGACCCCATCTTGTCATGAAGCAGCATGACCCCATCTTGTCATGAAGCAGCATGACCCCATCTTGTCATGAAGCAGCATGACCCATCTTGTCATGAAGCATGACCCCATCTTGTCATGAAGCAGCATGACCCCATCTTGTCATGAAGCAGCATGACCCCATCTTGTCATGAAGCAGCATGACCCCATCTTGTCATGAAGCAGCATGACCCCATCTTGTCATGAAGCAGCATGACCCCATCTTGTCATGAAGCAGCATGACCCCATCTTGTCATGAAGCAGCATGACCCCATCTTGTCATGAAGCAGCATGACCCCATCTTGTCATGAAGCAGCATGACCCCATCTTGTCATGAAGCAGCATGACCCCATCTTGTCATGAAGCAGCATGACCCCATCTTGTCATGAAGCAGCATGACCCCATCTTGTCATGAAGCAGCATGACCCCATCTTGTCATGAAGCAGCATGACCCCATCTTGTCATGAAGCAGCATGACCCCATCTTGTCATGAAGCAGCATGACCCCATCTTGTCATGAAGCAGCATGACCCCATCTTGTCATGAAGCAGCATGACCACATCTTGTCATGAAGCAGCATGACCACATCTTGTCATGAAGCAGCATGACCACATCTTGTCATGAAGCAGCATGACCACATCTTGTCATGAAGCAGCATGACCACATCTTGTCATGAAGCAGCATGACCACATCTTGTCATGAAGCAGCATGACCACATCTTGTCATGAAGCAGCATGACCACATCTTGTCATGAAGCAGCATGACCACATCTTGTCATGAAGCAGCATGACCACATCTTGTCATGAAGCAGCATGACCACATCTTGTCATGAAGCAGCATGACCACATCTTGTCATGAAGCAGCATGACCACATCTTGTCATGAAGCAGCATGACCACATCTTGTCATGAAGCAGCATGACCACATCTTGTTACAACATCAGGCATTTTGTCTTCCAGACTATTATTAGTCCATCTGAACATGTCCAGTGAGCAAGACTTATTTCCTCTCTCCATAGATGAAGTTTTAATATGAACTTGTCATGTGTGTGAGCATGTTCCCATCATGACCTATACTTATATTCATTTCCCCAGTCAGTAATTTTTCTCCAACAAACTGATGTGTAAGTGAGAAAATGATATAGCTCATCCATCATGCAGAATGCAGTATACACAGACTTTGCGGAAGCCTTCGACAAGTGCGACCACGGTGTAATAGCGCACAAAATGTGTGATAAAGGAATAACAGGAAAAGTTGGTAGATGGATCTTTAACTTTCTAACAAACAGAACACAAAGACTAATAGTAAACAGAGTAAAGTCTGAGGCAGCTACAGTGAAAAGCTCTGCTCCGCAAAGCACAGTATTCGCTCCCATCCTATTCTTCATCTTCGTATCTGACAGACAGGATGACACATGAATTGCCATGACAATATCCTAGATTGAAGACACCGCAAGACTCCAAGTGGACATCAACCAAATTTTCAAATGGGCCACTCAAAACAATATGTAGTTCAATGAAGAGAAATTTCAACTACTCAGATATGGAAAACTTGAGGAAATTAAGAGTGTATCAGGGTATACAACAAATTCTAACCACACAATAGAGCGAAAAACTAATGTGAAGGACCTAGGAGTGATAATGTCAGAGGATCTCACCTTCAAAGACCACAACATTGTATCTATCTCATGTGCTAGAAAAGTGATAGAATGGATAATGAGAACCTTCAAAACTAGGGATGCCAAGCCCATGATGATTCTCTTCAAACTGTTTGTTCTCTCTAGGCTGTAATACTGGTGTACACTAACTGCCCCCTTCAAGGCAGGTGAAATTGCTGACCTGGAGAGTGTACAGAGAACTTTCACAACACACAATTACAATCAAGCACCTAAATTACTGGGAAGAGTTGAAGTCCCTTGATTAGCATTCCATGGAATGCAGGCAAGAAAGACACATGATAATATACACTTGGAAAATCCTAGAGGCATTAGTACCAAACTTGCACACGAAAATCACTCTCCACGAAAGCAAAAGACTTGGCAGAAGATGCAACATTTCCCCAATGAAAAGCAGAAGTGCCATGAGTACACTAAGAGACAACACAATAAGTGTCAGAGACCCAAGACTGTTCAACTGCCTCCCAGCACACATAAGGGGGATTACCAACAGACTCCTGACGGTCTTCAAGAAGACGCTGGACAGGCACCCAAGTCAGTATGTGACCAGCTGGGTTGTGGTTCGTATGTAGGTTTGCATGCGGCCAGCAGTAACAGCCTAGTTGATCAAACTCTGATTCACCACAAGGCCTGGTCTCAGACCGGGCCGAGGGGGTGTTGACCTCCGAAACCCTCTCCAGGTATACTCCAGGTATCATCCAAAAGTTCTTGCCAGGACCTTGCCTCATTGTGAAATAGTATGTACAGTGGACCCCCGAGTTTCAGCTGCATCGTGTTTCATGAATTTCAACTTTCAGCGCCTTTTTTTCAGCAAAAAAAATACTCATGGTTTATGATTTTATTCGCGATTCAGCGGTGGTACGGTATGTGTCCGGCCCTTCTCCCAGCGTCAGCCCGTAAACAAAGCCAGCCTGCCTCTGACACCACAGTCAGTGTGCATTGTTTATGGGCGAGTGACCATCACCTCACGCGTTCATAAGATATATTCCATTCGTTTTTGTGCTTGCAAATGCTAAATAAGCCACCATGGGCCCAAAGAAAGCTTCTAGTGCCAGCCCTTTGGTAAAGAAATTGAGAAACACGATAGAATTAAGAAAAAGATTGCAGAAAAATACGAAAGTGGTGGTGGTAGAGGGTGATAGTGGTTGTGATGGTGGTAGAGGGTGGTTGTGATGGTGGTAGAGGGTGGTAGTGGTTGTGATGGTGGTAGAGGTTGGTAGTGGTTGTGATGGTGGTAGAGGTTAGTAGTGGTTGTGATGGTGGTAGTGGTTGTGATGGTGGTAGAGGGTGGTAGTGGTTGTGATGGTGGTAGAGGGTGGTAGTGGTTGTGATGGTGGTAGAGGGTGGTAGTGGTTGTGATGGTGGTAGAGGGTGGTAGTGGTTGTGATGGTGGTAGAGGGTGGTAGTGGTTGTGATGGTGGTAGAGGGTGGTAGTGGTTGTGATGGTGGTAGAGGGTGGTAGTGATTGTGATGGTGGTAGAGGGTGGTAGTGATTGTGATGGTGGTAGAGGGTGGTAGTGGTTGTGATGGTGGTAGAGGGTGGTAGTGATACTGGTAGAGGGTGGTAGTGATACTGGTAGAGGGTGGTAGTGATACTGGTAGAGGGTGGTAGTGATACTGGTAGAGGGTGGTAGTGGTAGTGATACTGGTAGAGGGTGGTAGTGATACTGGTAGAGGGTGGTAGTGATACTGGTAGAGGGTGGTAGTGATACTGGTAGAGGGTGGTAGTGGTAGTGATACTGGTAGAGGGTGGTAGTGATGGTAGAGGGTGGCAGTGGTTGTGATGGTGGTAGAGGGTGGCAGTGGTTGTGATGGTGGTAGAGGGTGGCAGTGGTTGTGATGGTGGTAGAGGATGGCAGTGGTTGTGATGGTGGTAGAGGGTGGTAGTGGTAGTGATGGTGGTAGAGGGTGGTAGTGGTAGTGATGCTGGTAGAGGGTGGTAGTGGTAGTGATGCTGGTAGAGGGTGGTAGTGGTAGTGATGCTGGTAGAGGGTGGTAGTGGTTGTGATGGTGGTAGAGGGTGGCAGTGGTTGTGATGGTGGTAGAGGGTGGCAGTGGTTGTGATGGTGGTAGAGGGTGGCAGTGGTTGTAATGGTGGTAGAGGGTGGCAGTGGTTGTGATGGTGGTAGAGGCTGGTAGTGGTAGTGATACTGGTAGAGGGTAGTAGTGATGGTAGTAGATTGTGGTAGTGGTAGAGGGTGGTAGTAATGATGGTAGAGGGTGGCAGTGGTTGTGATGGTGGTAGAGGGTGGTAGTGATGGTGGTAGAGGGTGGTAGTGATGGTGGTAGAGGGTGGTAGTGATGGTGGTAGAGGGTGGTAGTGATGGTGGTAGAGGGTGGTAGTGATGGTGGTAGAGGGTGGTAGTGATGGTGGTGAGGGTGGTGTGATGGTGGTAGAGGGTGGTAGTGATGGTGGTAGAGGGTGGTAGTGATGGTGGTAGAGGGTGGTAGTGATGGTGGTAGAGGGTGGTAGTGATGGTGGTAGAGGGTGGTAGTGATGGTGGTAGAGGGTGGTAGTGATGGTGGTAGAGGGTGGTAGTGATGGTGGTAGAGGGTGGTAGTGATGGTGGTAGAGGGTGGTAGTGATGGTGGTAGAGGGTGGTAGTGATGGTGGTAGAGGGTGGTAGTGATGGTGGTAGAGGGTGGTAGTGATGGTGGTAGAGGGTGGTAGTGATGGTGGTAGAGGGTGGTAGTGATGGTGGTAGAGGGTGGTAGTGATGGTGGTAGAGGGTGGTAGTGATGGTGGTAGAGGGTGGTAGTGATGGTGGTAGAGGGTGGTAGTGATGGTGGTAGAGGGTGGTAGTGATGGTGGTAGAGGGTGGTAGTGATGGTGGTAGAGGGTGGTAGTGATGGTGGTAGAGGGTGGTAGAGGGTGGTAGTGAAGGTGGTAGAGGGTGGCAGTGGTTGTGATGGTGGTAGAGGGTGGTAACGACTCTCAAGCTGGTCCTAGTAACATTAACCCTTTGGGGGTCCAAGGGGTCTCTGAAACTCGTTCTCAGCGTCCACGAATTTAAAAATAAAAAATATTTTCTTATGAAATGATAATCTTTTTCTGATCATAACGCCACAAAAATTATGAAATTTGATCAAAAACTAACGGAATTATGCTTTCGCAAAGTTAGTGGTATCCATGACATTTACGCATCGGCGATTACGCCCACTTTGAGCCCTATTTTCGGCAAATTCCAATGTTTCAGTCTACTAAAATTACAGCTATTTCGCTAGAACTCCATTTCTTCTATTGATTGAGTACAAGAAACTGCCTATTTACCAATTTCAACTACCCAAAATAGTGGTCAGAAAATGGCAATTTGGCTAATTTCACAATTTCAAACTATGCCAATTTCAAAATAGGGTCCATAATAAACAAGGCAGACATTCCTGGCACTAAAATAACATCATCTCTGTTCATTAGTCACGTCTCCAGGCCCCTCTTACATTACTTTTGCTTTCCATTTTGAATTTTTATTCTCACAAAAAATGTTATGTATACAACTGCATCATTGTAAAAATGGTATAAATAATATCAGCGCACTTGTGCAAGAATATTAGACTCTCCAGTTGATGTGTATTGGATGCATGGTGTGATTTGTTTACTCTTGAACATCGGCCAAAATCGAACATTTTCGCTACTTTGCGCTCAGTTTCAAGGTACTTGTCATCGTGAAACCAGTCAAAATTATCTCTATTTCTGTAATATATCATCTATTCTATAAAATGAGACTAAGAAAACGAGAATACAAGCATATATACCATACGAAAATAGACTGCAAAGTCACTGTTTTAAACCAAAAACAGTCAGTTTTTTTTCCTCATTATGCACTGTGGTGTGCAGGAATTTTTTTATACTGCGCACACTGACTGCACAGACCCATTCTATCACATCTAGGCCTAAAAGCCTGTTTCTGCTTGATTTGAGGGCGCTAGAATTTAGGCGTACTAGCATGTCAATAACCCCAGGGCATAAAACATACTAGTACCACCAAAACCCCGAAAGTGTTAAAAAACAAAGAAGGGAAGTAACTCCGGAAAAGGACTTGGTACCTGAAGTCTTTATGGAAGAGGATTTCCCTTCCAAACAATAGTGTAATTTCATCCTCTCCCCTCCTCCAGTCTTCCAGACATCACCAGGAGTCTTCAATAAAGGTAAGTGTGATATTATTGTTTACACTTGATTTTTTTTATTATTTTTTTTTTTTATTATTAACACATCGGCTGATTCCCACCAAGGCAGGGTGGCCCGAAAAAGAAAAACTTTCATCATCATTCACTCCATCACTGTCTTGCCAGAAGGGTGCTTTACACTACAGTTATAAAACTGCAACATTAACACCCCTCCTTCAGAGTGCCAGCACTGTACTTCCCATCTCCAGAACTCAAGTCCAGCCTGCCGGTTTCCCTGAATCCATTCATAAATGTTACTTTGCTCACACTCCAACAGCACGTCAAGTATTAAAAACCATTTGTCTCCATTCACTCCTATTAAATACGCTCACACATGCTTTCTGGAAGTCCAAGCCCCTCGCACACAAAACTTCCTTTACCCCCTCCCTCCAACCTTTCCTAGGCCGACCCCTACCTCGCCTTCCTTCCACTACAGATTTATACACTCTCGAAGTCGCTCTGTCTCGTTCCATTCTCTCTACATGTCCAAACCACCTCAACAACCCCTCCTCAGCTCTCTGGATAATAGTTTTGGTAATCCCGCACCTCCTCCTAATTTCCAAACTCCGAATTCTCTGCATTATATTCACACCACACATTGACCTCAGACACGACATCTCCACTGCCTCCAGCCTTCTCCTCGTTGCAACATTCATCACCCATGCTTCACACCCATATAAGAGTGTTGGTATAACTATACTCTCATACATTCCCCTCTTTACTTCCATGGACAAAGTTCTTTGTCTCCACAGACTCCGAAGTGCTCCACTCACCCTTTTCCCCTAATCAATTCTATGATTCACCTCATCCTTCATAGACCCATCTGCTGACATGTCCACTCCCAAATATCTGAATACATTCACCTCCTCCATACTCTCTCCCTCCAATCTGATATCCAATCTTTCGTCACCTATTCTTTTTGGTATCCTCATCACCTTACTCTTTCCTATATTCACTTTCAATTTTCTTCTTTTACACACCCTACCAAATTCATCCACCAACCTCTGCAACTGTGACGACTCCCACTTTGTATTTGCTTCTTTATCTTTTAGCCCCACACTTACAACCCCATCTATAAATATATTGAACAACCACGGTGACATCACACATCCTTATCTAAGGCCCACTTTTAATGGGAAATAGTCCCCCTTCCCTCCTACACACTAACCTGAGCCTCACTATAATCATAAAAACTCTTCACTGCTTTCAGTAACCTATTCCATACACCTGCAACATCTGCCACATTGCCCCCCTATCTACCCTATCATACGCCTTTTCCAAATCCATAAATGCCACAAAAACATCTTTACCCTTATCCAAATACTGTTCACCTATATGTTTCACTGTAAACACTTGGTCTACACACCCTCTACCTTTCCTAAAGCCCCCTTGTTCATCTGCTATCCTGCTTTCTGTCTTACTCTTAATTCTTTCAATAATAACTCTACCATACACTTTACCAGGTACACTCAGACTTATTCCCCTATAATTTTTGCACTCTCTTTTGTCCCCTTTGCCTTTATACAAAGGAACAATACACGCTCTGCCAATCCCTAGGTACCTTACCCTCTTCCATACATTTATTAAATAATAGCACCAACCACTCCAAAACTATATCCCCACCTGCTTTTAACATTTCTATCTTTATCCCATCAATCCCAGCTGCCTTACCCCCTTTCATTCTACCCACTGCCTCACGAACTTCCCCTACACCCCACAACTAGCTCTTCCTCACTCCTACAAGATGTTATTCCTCCTTGCCCTACAAACGAAATCACAGCTTCCCTGTCTTCATCAACATTTAACAACTCCTCAAAATACTCTCTCCATCTTCCCGATACCTCTAACTCTCCATTTAATAACTCTCCTCTAATATTTTTAACTGTCAAATCCATTTGTTCCCTAGGCTTCCTCAACTTATTAATCTCATTCCAAAACTTTTCTTATTTTCAACAAAATTTGCTGATAACATCTCACCCACTCTCTCATTTGCTCTCTTTTTACATTGCTTCACCACTCTCTTAACCTCTCTTTTTCTCTCCATATACTCTTCCCTCCTTGCATCACTTCTACTTTGTAAAAACCTCTCATATGCTAACTTTTTCTCCCTTACTACTCTCTTTACATCATCATTCCACCAATCGCTCCTCTTCCCTCCCGCACCCACTCGCCTGTAACCACAAACTTCTGCTGAACACTAACACTACATTTTTAAATCTACCCCATACATCTTCGACCCCATTGCCTACACTCTCACTAGCCCATCTATCCTCCAATAGTTGTTTATATCTTACCCTAACTGCCTCCTCTTTTAGTTTATAAACCTTCACCTCTCTTACTTACTGCTTCTATTTTCCTTGTATCCCATCTACCTTTTACTCCCACTGTAGCTATAACTAAAAAGTGATCTGATATATCTGTGGCCCTCTATAAACATGTACATCCTGAAGTCTACTCAACAGTCTTTTATCTACCAATACATAGTCCAACAAACTACTGTCATTACGCCCTACATCACATCTTGTATACTTATTTATCCTCTTTTTCTTAAAATATGTATTACCTATAACTAAACCCCTTTCTATACAAAGTTCAATCAAAGGGCTCCCATTATCATTTACACCTGGCACCCCACACTTACCTACTACACCCTCTCTGCATGTTTCTCCCACTTTAGCATTTAGGTCCCCTACCACAATTACTCTCTCACTTGTTTCAAAAGTTCCTATACATTCGCTTAACATCTCCCAAAATCTCTCTCTCTCCTCTACACTCCTCTCTTCTCCAGGTGCATACACGCTTATTATGACCCACTTTTCGCATCCGACCCTTATTTTAATCCACATAATCCTTGAATTTACACATTTATATTCCCTCTTTTCCTTCCATAACTGATCCTTCAACATTATTGCTACCCCTTCCTTAGCTCTAACTCTCTCAGATACTCCTGACTTAATCCCATTTATTTCTCCCCACTGAAACTCGCCTACCCCCTTCAGCTTTGTTTCGCTTAGGGCCAAGACATCCAACTTCTTTTCATTCATAACATCAGCAATCATCTCTTTCTTATCATCCGCACTACATCCACGCACATTCAAACAACCCAGTTTTATAAAGTTTTTCTTCTCTTTTTAAGTAAATGTGTACAGGAGAAGGGGTTACTAGCCCATTGCTCGCGGCATTTTAGTCGCCTCGTACGACACGCATTGCTTACGGAGGAAAGATTCTTTTCCACTTCCCCATGGACAATAGAGAAAATAAAAAGAATAAGAGCTATTAAGAAAAAGAAAAACCTAGATGTGTGTATGTATATATATGCATGTGCATGCCTGTGTAGTGTGACCTAAAGTGTAAGTAGAAGTAGCTAGATATACCTGTTATCCAGCGTGTTTATGAGACAGAAAAGAGACACCAGGAATCCTACCATCAGTAAAACAGTTTCAGGTTTCTGTTTCACAGTCACCTGGCAGGACGGTAGTACCTCCCTGGGTGGTTGCTGTCTACCAACCTATCAGATATTTGGGAGTGGACATGTCAGCAGATGGGTCTATGAAGGATGAGGTGAATCATAGAATTGATGAGGGAAAAAGGGTGAATGGAGCACTTCGGAGTCTGTGGAGACAAAGAACTTTGTCCATGGAAGTAAAGAGGGGAATATATGAGAGTATAGTTATACCAACACTCTTATATGGGTGTGAAGCATGGGTGATGAATGTTGCAATGAGGAGAAGGCTGGAGGCAGTGGAGATGTCATGTCTGAGGTCAATGTGTGGTGTGAATATAATGCAGAGAATTCGGAGTTTGGAAATTAGGAGGAGGTGCGGGATTACCAAAACTATTATCCAGAGAGCTGAGGAGGGGTTGTTGAGGTGGTTCGGACATGTAGAGAGAATGGAACGAGACAGAATGACTTCGAGAGTGTATAAATCTGTAGTGGAGGGAAGGCGGGGTAGGGGTCGGCCTAGGAAAGGTTGGAGGGAGGGGGTAAAGGAGGTTTTGTGTGCTAGGGGCTTGGACTTCCAGCAAGCATGTGTGAGCGTATTTGATAGGAGTGAATGGAGACAAATGGTTTTTAATACTTGATGTGCTGTTGGAGTGTGAGCAAAGTAACATTTATGAAGGGATTCAGAGAAACCGGCAGGCCGGACTTGAGTCCTGGAGATGGGAAGTACAGTGTCTGCACTCTGAAGGAGGAGTGTTAATGTTGCAGTTTTATAACTGTAGTGTAAAGCACCCCTCTGGCAAGACAGTTTTTATTTTTCAGGCCACCCTTCCTTGGTGGGAATTGGCCGATGTGTTAATAAAAAAAAAAAAAAAATTCCTGAGGCCTGTTGTAAAGTTTCTTCAACTTAGTTTGCATGGTAAATACTTTAAAATAATTACATTTTACTAAGCTTTAGATATATGAATGCCAGTTTATCCAAGTGGGAATTATTAGCATCTTCAAAAAAAAGTTATAATCACCAGTTAGCTGGACTTAGTCCTGGAGGTGGGAAGTACAATGCCTGCACTCTGAAGGAGGGGTGAGGATGTTGTATTTCAAAATCTCATTTGAATCGTAATGTTTGTGCACTTTTGGCAACACAGCTATTGAATAATAATGTTTCTCTCTTTCTGGGGTCAACTAACCTTGGTGGGACACAGCAGGTGTTAAAAAAAAAAAAAAATTGTCATTTTAATGAAGTTACAAAACTGTACAATGATCAACTAAAAATATTAACTGATAGAAGGTCCAACCTTGGGTAGGAATGATGTTCGCTTCTCTTGCATCATCTTCATCTCAGCAAGGATGTTGCCACCAATACCCATACCAATCTTGGGTAAGCCAACCATCTTCCTAGGAGGGGAGTCTTCCTTACCATCTTCCTCACTACGACTTTTGTCTTGTGGAGAACAAATGTAAAATATAAAATAAAAAATAAAGTATGTGTGAAGACTGAAAATATAAATATGTATCACTATTATTACAAATAAAAATGACGTGTACTGACTAATTTAAGTTACTTATGCAGTTATGTGATAAATGTAAATTATAAAAGATACTGGCTTCAACATCTTGTGTGAAATGCTGTAAACAACAATTTAACAACTCTGAAGTAGCTAATGTTGTATATAGGAGGAAAAATTCACAGGTATAATACATGAATACAACAGGAGGAGGCTACAACCCTGTATATCACAGAACAGTAATGGGTTACACATAACAATTGTAAACCAGTGTAAGGCCTCCAGCTTCCAAAAGTGCTTATTGCCTATGATTATAGTTGAAAACTTATGCACCAAAATACAGTATACAAGTATATACAAAAATACCTTGCAAGGGAAATGGTATTTTAGAATGGATTAATATTAAAGAAGTGCAGCCAGCAGTAACAGCCTGGTTGATCAGACCCTGATCCACACGCATGGCTTACAAAGGAAGAATTCTGTTCCACCTTCCCATGGAGATAAGGGAGCTGCAGGAACTTGAGAAGGAGGAGCACAAGACTAAGATGGATGTACTCTCTTCAAGCTCAGAAGAGGAAATAGAGGAAGCCCCTACTTCATTAATCAAGGAAATCTTTGCCAAATAGATGGACGTCAAAAACTTTGCAGAGAAGTACCACCCCAACAAAGCCCAAGCAAGAAGTAATAGCATTGTCTGGAATGAGGAGAAGGTAGAAGCAAAGTTCTTTGGACAGATTTTTAGTAAAAGTCAAACCTAGTGAGCTTCAACCAGGTCCAAATAGGAAAAAAAAAAAAAACAGAAAAGAGAAGGGGACTCTCCTTCCAAACAATAACATTTCCTCCTCCTCCTCCCTTCTCAGCACTATCCTAGTAGGCACTAGACTCTTTTCAGCAAAGTAAACTGAGGTTAAATTTGCATTTATTTCATCTAATTCTTTTGTATTTATGTGTGTATTTTAGTATTAGGCAGTGTTTAAATTACATATTTTAGTATAAAGCAGTGTTTAAATTACATATTTTAGTATAAAGCAGTGTTTAAATTACATATTTTAGTATTAAGCAGTGTTTAAATTACATATTTTAGTATTAAGCAGTGTTTAAATTACATATTTTAGTATTAAGCAGTGTTTAAATTAAATATTTTAGTATTAAGCAGTGTTTAAATTACATATTTTAGTATTAAGCAATGTTTAAATTACATATTTTAGTATTAAGCAGTGTTTAAATTACATATTTTAGTATTAAGCAGTGTTTAAATTACATATTTTAGTATTAAGCAGTGTTTAAATTACATATTTTAGTATTAAGCAGTGTTTAAATTACATATTTTAGTATTAAGCAGTGTTTAAATTTTTTTATACAACCCCATCAATGTATATATGCCAATAACAATAGGATTTTTTTTTCATGGGAATGGATTAATTGTTTTCCCTATATTTCTTATGGGAAAATTTGTTTGGTATATGTCCTGTTTGGTATAAGTCCAAGGTCCTAGAACGGATTAAGGATGTATACCGAGGTACCACTGTACATAGATATTAGAAAAATAGATGTATATGATATATATGTATGTGTGATTCAAAACAATTTAAAAGAAAACAAATTACCCATGCAGAATTGTAAGCTCAATGATGCATAATATTCACCTAAATATCTATGTAACGCTTGACAAAACAAGTACAGTGGTACCTCGAGTTACGATATTTTTTCGTTCGAGAATGCTGTTCAAGTGCCATTACCAAACGAATTTATCCCCATAAGGAATAATGTAAAATAGACTAGTCCTTTTACACCCCCAAAAATATACCTACAAAAGCATTTAAAAAAATAAACTTACATAAAAGGGCGATTTTGGGGACCATCGTAACTCGAGGTACCACTGTACGTATATTTAATGAATTCACAACCAAACAAATTTGCTTAGCTAAATATTACTTGTTAATTACTGGATTAAAATTATAAATTTATTAAATCTTAAAATTTATTATGAAATTAAAGTTATTAATAAAGCAATATTATTTACTTATTAGGTAATACAGGTCGGTAATCACAAATCCGGCATCATTGGGACCTGTATGTGCCGGATTACAGAGTGGATAGGTTAGAATACACGTAACCCTTTGAGGGTCAGTCACGTACTAGTAAGTCATTGCAGCCAGGGTCGGTCACGTACTTGTACGCCTAAATTCTAGTGCCTTGAAATCTGGTGGAAGAAAGCTGGCAGGCCTACATATGAAAGAATGGGTCTGCATGGTCAGTGTGCACAATATAAAAAAAATCCTGAAGCACACAGTGCATAATAAGGAAAAAAAAACCTGACCGTGTTTTTGGTTTAAAACAGCGACTTTCGAGTGTATTTTCGTATGGTATTTATGGTTGTATTCTCGTTTTCTTGGTCTCATTTGATAGAATGGAAGATATATTACAGAAATAGTGATGATTTTGATTGGTTTCACCATGACAGGTACCTTGAAATTGAGCTCAAAGTAGCGAAAATGTTTGATTTTTGCCGACATTCAAGAGTAAACAAATCATGCCACACATCCAATACACGTCAACTGGTGAGTCTAATATTCTTTCACAAGTGCGCTGATATTATTTATACCATTTTTACAATGATGCAGTAGTATATATAACAGTAAATCTTCTATTTTTTGTGAGAATAAAAATTCAAAATGGAAAACAAAAGTACAGTGGACCCTCGGTTAACGAATACCCCGGAAATCGTGCAATTATGTAAGTATAATTTTGTAAGTTCTTGTGGAAGTGTATTTTTGGGGGTCTGAAATAGACTAACCTACGTGAAATTTTTCCTTAAGGGAGTAAATTCGTTCGGTAATGGCACTTGAGCAGACTTCAGGAGTGAAGTTTTTACGAAACTCGGGGGTCCACTGTAATGCAAGAGGCGCCTGGAGACGTGACTATGAACAGATAAAATGTTATTTTAGTGCCAGGAATGTCTGTCTTGTTTATTCTGGACCCCATTTTGAAATTGGCATCTTTTGAAATTTGTGTGAAATTGGCCAAATTGCCAATTTCTGACCACCTTATTGGGTAGTTGAAATTGGTAAATTGGCAGTTTCTTATACTCAATTGATAGAACAAATGGAATTATAGCGAAATATCTATAATTTTAGTAGACTGAAACATTGGAATTTGCCGAAAATAGGGCTCAAAGTGGGCGGAATTGCCGATGCGTAAATGTCATCAATATCGCTAACTTCGCGAGAGCATAATTCCGTTAGTTTTCCATCAAATTTCATAATTTTGGTGGCGTTATGATTGGAAAAAGATAGTCCATCATTTCACAAGAAAAAATAATCAATTGTTTTTTTGGAAAAATTTTCAACCCTGAGAACAAGTTTGGGAGAGGGCCTCTCGACCCTCAAAGGGTTAATAAAGTTAATGAACTTGACTTATACAAGAAAGTTCGTTGAACATCGGCAAATATCAAACATTTCCGCTACTTTGAGCTCAATTTCAAGGTACTTTTCGTTGTGAAACCAATCAAAATCATATCTGTTTCCATAATATATCTTCCATTCTATCAAATGAGACAAAAAAAAACGAGAATACAACCATACAAAAATATACTACTAAGGGGCGGCTAATGGCTGAGAAGTGAACTCAGTTATTTATCGTCCGATTTTTTTTATTTTGGTGTACGTTAAAAAGCATCTTTCCATCATACATTGCCCTAGTTTCAATAAGATAGCCCAAGAAACAACTGAGAAAAAAAATATTTACCAAAAATCATATATGGCAAGCCCAAGCCAGGTACTAGAAATAAGTCGATGCGTCTTGACTTTTTTGGGTTATCCTCGGTTCTCTATACATACGCTGCTATGTATGATAATCTATAACTATTTGTACCTGAATAAACTTACTACAGTGGACCCTCGCTATTCGAACACTCCAAAACTCACCCTCATTCCAGAATGCTGTTCAAGTGCTGTTACCAAACGAATTTATTCCCATAAGGAATGATGTAAATTAGATTAGTCCATTTCAGACCCCCAAAAATACACTTATACAAGCACTTACAATAATAAACTTACATAAAAGGGCGAGTTTTGGAGTGTTTGAATAGCGAAAGTCCACTGTACTTCTATTCTGTTGAATGAGTAAAAGAAACTGCCCATTCACCTATTTCAACTACCCAACAAAGTGGTCAGGAATTGGCAATTTGGCCAATTTCACACAAATTTCAAAAGATGCCAATTTCAAAATAGGGTCCAAAATAAACAATGCAGACATTCCTGGCACTAAAATAACATTTTCTCTGTTCATTAGTCATGTCTCCAGGCCCCTCTTATATTACTCTTGCTTACCATTTGGAAATTTTTATTCACACAAAAAACAAAAGATTTACTGTTATGCAGACTACTGCATTATTGTAATAATTGTATAAATAATGTCAACCCATTCGTGACTGCATATTGGACTGGCCAGTTGGACACGTAATGGACGGTGACATCATTTGTTTATTATAACATCGCCAAACAATTGAACATTTCTGCTACTTTGAGCTCAATTTCAAGGTACTTTTCATCGTGAAACCAATCAAACTCATATCTATTTCTGTAATACATCTTCCATTCCATTAAATGAGACCAAAAAAACGAGAATACAACCATAAAAACCATACGAAAATATACCGCTAAGATGCGGCTAATGGCTGAGAAGTGAATTCTGTTATTTATAGTCAAATACCTTTCATTTTTGGTGTACGTTAAGAAGCATATTTCCATCATACATTGCCCAAGTTTCAATAAGATAGTGCAACAAACTGAGAAAAAAAAATATTTACCAAAAATCATTTATGGCAAGCCCAAGCCAGGTTCTGGAAATAAATCACTGACTTTTTTGGGTTATCCTAGGTTCTCTACACATATGCTGCTATGTATGATAATCTATGTAAAAAGCTTTTTTGTTTCAGTTTTATGGTGCATTATGAGTGTATATCACAGTTAGCCCTGTGCTACACTCTGTTTTCTCTAATATAAGCCTCCAAGACAGGGATAGGAGGATGGTACTTTTATTCCATATCCTCTTCATAACTCCGTCGAACCGCTCGGTATTATGCCAAATATTATTCATTCTGGAGTATATACCATGTTTTAATGTTATTTATATTGTTTATTATGTCATATTAGATCAATTGTGATAGGTAAATAAGCTGTAGTGTTGATATTAGCATAATAATAAAGCATATTCCCCTGCATCACGAGACTGAGCTCATGGCAACTGACAGTGGCTTTAAAGCCACCTTATCTTTTATGGACAATGTACTGTGTATGTACTTTACACAATGAGAAGCATTTCTTTTATTCGTTGGAACCATGGCTAGGGCTAAAAGTAAGCAGGTTATAACAATAAATGGAGAAAAAGAAATTGGAATGACTTATGCAGCAAGTAGCACCACCAAACAGTAGCAGCAGGTTGATGTGGCGACCCTGGAAATTTTAAATTATGCTAGCCGAAATTAGTGCCGAATAACTGATGGAACCGGATGACTGATTACCGGATTTGTGATGGCCAACCTGTATAATGTCTAATTGCCAAATAATTTTTTTTTTTGCCAAATGCAGTTATACAACTTGCCAAGGTCAGCTCAATAAGAGTGTTGAATATCATTACAAGTTTCTGTAACATTTGGCAAATTATACCTTTAAGTGGCTTACCATCAATAGAACTGATGTTAGATGATGTTGAAGCTTTCCTTGCACTCATGTCTGGAGACCTCTTCATTACTCCTTCACTTGCTAACTTCCCAATAAGACTGGTAACACTGCGACTGCTACCATCACACAGTTACAAAAACATTTAATGTGTTGTGACAACTTAATTATGATTACATGGCAAAAAATCTTTACAAAATATAGAAGACTGACATTGTGCAAGTATTAATTTTTTCTTATTGTGATTTAATATGCAATGAAGATCATAATTCACAATGTCATGGCTAGCACAATTCACAACTAGATCATTAATTAGAGATAAATCATTTTATGTTTCGGTCATTCTAGAGATACAAAGACTGTTCAGAAAAAAGGAGGAAGAAGTAGTGAGATCAGGTGAAGAGGACAGAAGATAGACAAAATCAGGTGACCTGAGGAAAAGTCAAGACCTTCTCCTAATTGAACTTGTAGCTTCCTTTCTTACTAGCTCTCATTCATCACTTGATAATGGTTCAAAACAAAACCAAAACATCTTAAGATTCATCTCCAGTGACTCATGAAATTGTAATGACATGATTGCAAACAAATCAGATCATAGGCGGGGATTGAACTCGTGGTGAGTGAGTCATAAGAAACCAGGCCAGCGCTTAAGCCACTGGGCCAACTGGCTACAATAAGATTCATCCAACTAGGTATATTTATACACCATAGAGAGGTTAGCACAGGCCCCACTGTGAGCACAAATGCAAGCTTTTACAGATGAATCTTCCACCAGCGTGGCCATAATGAACTCTAGCTTTAGTCCTTCAAAGCTGTTAAAACTTGCATTTGTGGTCACAGTGTGGCCTGTGCTAACCTCTCTATGGAGTATAAATATACCTAGTTGAATGAACCTTATTGTAAGCAGCTGGCCCAGTGGCTTACATATTGGCCTGGAGTTTTACGACTCGCTTGCCACAAGTTCAATCCCCGCCTGTGGTATGATTTATCTCCAATATCTGAGTTAGCTGCAAATATGCATTATGTCTTTATTCATCCAAATACAGTACTAAAGTGCTTTCACATTTTCTTTTTACATTAATACTTCAATTTCAGGAGTTGGAATAAGAGCTTCTTTCCCTATACAGGTATTATTTTGCATGAAAGGAGACATTTCCTGTCCTGTTTTATTTTCCAGTCAGTAACTTCTGGCATTAATGACATTTATGTATTAACAAGTTTAATAATGTTGACAGATCACTGTGCCAGGGAAAATGTATACAAAATATGAGAAAAAAAAAAAGCACAGCAGATTTTAGGAAGTAGCATACCTGGTAGAAACTTATCTTGTCGAATCTGTACAGTTTGTATTATTCTTGACCACCTCTGAACACAAGCCAGATAGGTAGTATTAAGGATGATATTGAAGATCCTATGTCTTCCCATTTTTAAGAGGATAGGAAATATGAGACATCTATTTGGATTTCCAAGAGAACAGAAAATCAAGAGTTAATTTGCCTTTGTAACTAGAGTACAGGTGAACTTTCCTAAATTTTAGTAGTCTATTCCTTAAAAATTAAAATGAACATAGTTAAGAGCAAGGATATGAGAGTAACAAAAAATTAAGGTAATGAAAGATTGGATGGAGGAAGTATAGAGGAAGTGAATGTGTTCAGATATTTGGGAGTGGACTTGTTGGCAGATGGGTCTATGAAAGATGAGGTGAACTATAAAACTGATGAAGGGAAAAAGGTGGGTGGTGGACTGAGGCACCTGTGGAGACAAAGAACATTATCCAAGAAGACAAAGAGGGGGATATATCAGAGTATAATGATACCAACACTTATATGGATGCAAAGCATGGGTTTTAAGTGTTGCAGCAAGGAGGAGCCTGGAGGCAGTGGAGACGTCATGCCTGAGGGCAATGAGTGGTGTGAATATCATGCAGAGAATTCATAATTTGAAGATTAGGTGGTGCAGGGTTACTAAAGGTATTATGTTTGTATATGGGGGCTTGAATTTTCCGGTTATTATAGATTTAGCCGGACTTGAGTCCTGAAAATGGGAAGTACAATGCCTGCACTTTAAAGGAGGGGTCTGAGATAGTGACATTTTGGAGGGACTGTTCTAAACTGTTGTATCTGAGCGGCTCTGCAAAGACAGTGATTGTGTATGAGTGAGGTGAAAGTGTTGAATGATGATGAAAGTATTTTCTTTTTGGGGATTTTGTTTCTTTTTGGGTCACCCTGCCTCGGTGGGAGACGGCCGACTTGTTGGAGAGAAAAAAAAAAAAAAAAATGGGGGCTTGGACATCCAACAGGCAAGTGTGAGTTTGAAAGTGGTTTTTATGACTCAAAGTGCTATTGGAGTATCATCAAGGTAACATTTATGAAGGGATTCAGGGATACCAGTTAGCCAGGACTCAAGTCCTGGAGGCAAGAAGTACAGCAACTGCACACTGAAGGAGGGGTGAGGATGTTGCAGTTTGGAGGGTTATTTGAACTGTAATAACCGTGAATTTCTGGCAAGACAGTGACTGAATGAATAACAGTGAAGTTGTGTTGTTCTTTGTTGGGTCACCCTGTTTTGGTTGGAGAAAACTGGTGTTAAAAATTAAAAGAAAATTTTGGGCTTTGCATTTATTATTTAGTGTAGTATCATTATTGCAAATACAGCCTCTCCTCACTTAATGATGGAGTTCAGTTCCTAAGACCCCGTTGGTAACAAATTCATCGCTAAGCAAGGAGCATGCTATAATGGTAGTGGGTTTGTGTCAACCATCTTTGATATTGTTTTAATCTCACCTCTGCACCATTTATAACATTTTTAGTATATTTTAAAATGTTTACACATTAGTGTTCTGTATACTGTAATAAACAGAATAGAGAAAATCAGCTCTAATATACATTATTTAGGTATGCATACTGGTCAGAGAGCCCACTGTCAGTCCGTGTCATCAATAAACGAATACATTGCTAAATGAGGAGAGGCTGTATACTGTATTGTTTGTGATTTATTCAAGAGAAAAGATAGTTTAATCAGTATGTAACTCGATAACTTTTTATATGGATTCATGAAGATTATAAAGTCTTGGGTTCGGTATAGTCAGGAGTTATCACAGTCCAATCACTGTCATACAATGAGGGTGCACTCTACAATACCTGCTCAAAAATTGCTTTAATTTATTTTATGCTTTTTTTAACTTCTCTTATTTTAATTATCCATCCAATTCTGCTCTATTCCCTCAACACTGCTCATTTTCTGATAGCTTACCTCTTCTCTTCTATACTCTGCTCCTCTTCTTCCTCTTCTTCATCGTCTGTTTCTCTAGATTTGGTACGCGGTCTAGGAGAGTCACGAGTCACGTCAGACTCTGAACGAGCTAGAGAGTCAGAGCGGGTGAGTGATTCGATGCTTCCCCTCTCACTACCTGTTCTTGCTCCTCCAGTGTGAGGTGAACTTTCAACAGAGGAAGTGGAACCATACTTGAGCAGACGTGGACTGTTTATAAAAAAAATTGGAATAAATATAATTACAAAAGAAGTTTTCATATCCAGTTGCTCTTTCCTACTTAGTATAGAAACCTCTTGGTAACTCAAAACCAAAAAAACTAATGAAAAAATTATAAAAATTGAATTTTTAGCACTCGGTATTTAAATGTTCATACACAAATATGAATCTCTCAGTTTAGCACAGAAGAGCTGGCAAGCTTTACACTTCCTTCCATCAACAAGGCTAACACATTGCTCACACACACATTACTAGTTATAAAAATTATTAGCATTTTTTATGCTGATGAAATACAGGTCTGCATCTGGGTTTTGAATGTGGAAGATGGAAATCTCCAATTTAAGACTTTCGCTGGAGGTTCGGACTTGGATGACAAATAGAAAATTGAAACAATGAGATTAAGACAGATTTTGATTATCAAGGGGAATCTCGGGAAAATACAGATTGAAGATCTTGATGCCTTCAACTATGGTACTGTCAGTTTGCAGCCTGTGAGCTCAGTGAAGGATCTCAGTGTGTGCTTAATTTCTTCATTGTCATTTGTTGGGAACATCAACCAAATTGTTAAATCTTGCAATTTTTATATTCATAATTTCTATGAAATATGAAAATATCTTCATACGCAAAGTACCTTGGTCCTTATCCATGCATTTGTTTCCTCTCAATATCCATGCATTTGTTTCCTCTCAAACTGATTTTTGCAACTGTTTGTGTTTAGGTTTGCCTAATTACTTGTTTAAATGACTTCAATCTGTATTGAAGCATGCAGCTACACTTATTTTCACTCCCAACTGCAGTTCCCATTACTCCCTACTTTTAAAACCTGCATTAACTCACTATTAAGGCAACAATTAAATTTAAACTGTCTAAAATTTAACAAACCCCAGTATCTTGCTGATATGAAAAAGATGGAATCCTGCCATATTTCATCCATGTCATGCCTGCAGTAGCAGATCAAGGACATTCAGGTCAACCAGTTATCCACTGATACTTCAGGAATCTGAGTGAAAGCATGCCTAAATGCTCAAGGTCAAGGTCAAGGGAGAGGTGACAAAATATTAACCCTTTGGGGGTCGGTGCTGTACTAGTACGTTTTATGAGCAGGGGTTGGTGCCGTACTAGTACACGTAAATTCTAGCGGCCTCAAATTAAGTGGGAAACGTCTGGTAGCCCTACATATGAAAGAATGGGTCTATGTGGTCAGTGTGCGCAGTATAAAAAAAAATCCTGCACCACACACTGCATAATGAGAGAAAAAAAACTGAACGTTTTTTTTCGTTTAAAACAGCGACTTTGCAGTCTATTTTCGTATGGTATTTATTGATGTATTCTCGTTTTCTTGGTCTCATGTGATAGAATGGAAGATGTATTACAGAAATAGAGATGATTTTGATTGGTTTGACAATGACAAGTACCTTGAAATTGAGCTCAAATTAGCGAAAATGTTCGATTTTTGACGATGTTCAAGAGTAAACAAATCACACCATGCGTCCAATATACATCAACTGGCGAGTAATATTCATGCACAAGTGCTCTCATATTATTTATACCATTTATACAATGATGCAGTTGTATACATAACAGTAAATCTTCTATTTTTTGTGAGAATAAAAATTCAAAATGAAAAGCAAAAGTAATGTAAGAGGGGCCTGGAGACGTGACTAATGAACAGAGAAGATGTTATTTTAGTGCCAGGAATGTCTGCCTTGTTTATTCTGGACCCTATTTTGAAATTGGCATCGTTTGAAATTTGTGTGAAATTGGCCAAATTGCCATTTTCTGACCACTATTTTGGGTAGTTGAAATTGGTAAATAGGCGGTTTCTTGTACTCAATCGATAGAAGAAATGGAGTTCTAGCGAAATAGCTATAATTTTAGTAGATTGAAACATTGGAATTTGCCGAAAATAGGGCTCAAAGTGGGCGAAATTGCAGATGCGTAAATGTCATCAATACCGCTAACTTTGCGAAAGCATAATTCCGTTAGTTTTCGATCAAATTTCATAATTTTGGTGGCGATATGATCGGAAAAAGATTCTCTATCGTTCCATAAGAAAATGTTTTTTTTTTTTTCAAAAAAATTTCGACCCAAGGAACAGGTTTCCGAGAAGGCCTGTCGACCCCAAAGGGTTAATATAAGTACCAAGATATTACAGTTTTAGTTCTATAATGTTTATACTGCTGCCTTTTAACGATTTTCATAATAAAAAGGAGGGTCAGATTAATTATGTGGGCACTGTATATTGAAAGAAAATATTATGATATTAACATTGTTTCAAGTTGTAATACTCATCGAAACATAGAAATAAGTCGCATTGTTTGAATATATTGGGTTAGCCGTGGTTAAATTTACGTAGATGCTTTGTGACTAAATTTCATTGTTAGTATCATGAAATTGTAATGAATTTGGAATGAACACGACATCATCCTGGCAGTTCCACACCCTGTTTACTGGTAGGGAAGTTGGTGGTGGAACAACACGTCCAGGTTTCATAATTTACTGATGCTAGTTAGGCAGCATTACCCCATGCTGCACTGTGTGGACCTGCCTGGTCGTAAGAATTATTCAAAGGCATGAGGAGGGTGCAGGAGACCCAAACAGGTGAGCTGTGGTCAAAAATATTGGCAGCTGGTGTATTTGAAGGCACAAAAAAAAAATGTTAAGACACAAAGTCATCCCTGCGTACTAGTATGTTGGACACAGTTTAACCCTTTCAGGGTCGGTGCCGTACTAGTATGTTTTACGAGCAGGGGTTAGTGCCGTACTAGTACGCGTAAATTCTAGCTGCTTCAAATTAAGCAGGAAACGGCTGGTAGGCCTACATATGAAAGAATGGGTCAATGTGGTCACTGCGCAGTATAAAAAAAATCCTGCACCACACACTGCATGAGAAAAAAAAAACTCCGATCGTTTTTTTAGTTTAAAACAGCGACTTTGCAGTCTATTTTCGTATGGTATTTATTGATGTATTCTCGTTTTCTTGGTCTCAATGTGATAGAATGGAAGATATATTACAGAAATAGAGATGATTTTGATTGGTTTGACAATGACAAGTACCTTGAAATTGAGCTCAAAGTAGCGAAAATGTTCGATTTTCGCCGATGTTCAAGAGTAAACAAATCACACCATGCGTCCAATACACATCAACTGGTGAGTTTAATAATCTTGCACAAGTGTGCTGATATTATTTATACCATTTTTACAATGATGCAGTTGTATACATAACAGTAAATCTTCTATTTTTTGTGAGAATAAAAATTCAAAATGGAAAGCAAAAGTAATGTAAGAGGGGCCTGGACTAATGAACAGAGAAGATGTTATTTTAGTGCCAGGAATGTCTGCCTTGTTTATTCTGGACCCTATTTTGAAATTGGCATCGTTTGAAATTTGTGTGAAATTGGCCAAATTGTCATTTTCTGACCACTATTTTGGGTAGTTGAAATTGGTAAATAGGCAGTTTCTTATACTCAATCGATAGAAGAAATGGAGTTCTACGAAATAGCTATGATGTTAGTGGACTGGAACATTGGAATTGGCCAAAAATAGGGCTCAAAGTGGGTGAAATCGCCGATAACTTCGCGAGAGAATAATTCTGTAAGTTTTCATTCAAATTTCAAACTAGGTATTGTTATGATCGGAAAAAGATTCTCTATCATTTCATAATTTTTTTTTTTCCCAAAAAATTTTCGACCCTGAGAACGTGTTTCCAAGAAGGCCTGTCAACCCCCAAAGGGTTAAAGGCTAAATATATGCAAGTTTAATCACAGTATTATATCAATATAATCTCAACCTTAAATGTATACAAAATTTCTTTAACATCAAAACACGCAAAATTAACTTCCCTGTTCTGACAAAGCAAGTCCCTCCCCTAGTTCCTTCTTTTCATGTCCTATAAAAAATCAAGCCATAATGCTCTTCAATGTCTTCTCTTCTCCCAGGGCCCTTATTACTGTCATATTCAATCTCTAGTGAATTTCAGTACTCCCTGGAATAATACTAGAGCACTCAATCTCCAACCCCCTCTTGTTCCTAACAACAGAGGATAAACACAAACTTCCCTACAGATTAGAGAGTCTAGGATCACTCAGAACTTCCTGGGTTGTGTTAGTTTTTTCCTCTAATTCGAATACAAAATATAAATATATTTCACCATACTATAGGCCAAATTTGATTAGCTTCTTTTAGATGGGGGTGGAGGAAATATGGTTAACACTTAGATCAGTTCTTAACAGCCGAGTTAAGGCAAACACTTAAACTACCTTTGCTGGAATAAACATCACCTTTGCCAAGGTATACAAATAGATGATAGAAGGAAGGAGGATAGGGGCTGTTTCTGGAAGGAATGAAGGAAGAGGGCTAAGGAGGTTTTAAGTGACAAGCTTGAGCACAAGTGTTTCAGAACAGAATGAGTGAAGACAGGCAGCTTTTAGGGTTTGACGTACTATAGAAGTGTGAACAAACTAACATTTATGAAGGGATTAGGGAAAACCAGTTGGCAGGACATGAATCCAAGAAGTGGGAAGTGTTCTAGGGTTATCTGCAATGCATGTCTGCACACTTCTGGCAAGACAGCTACTGAATGAAGGTTACTGAATGTACATAACCTGTATTATCTGTTAATGGCTTTAAGGCTCAAATCCTCTATTGCTCGGTCTCAGACCAGGTATCCTAAATTACAAAGGAAATATTACAAGAATAACAACTATCAAGAAACAAACAGAAGTTTGTAAAATTTATATGGTCGTGAGATAGAAAAAAAAATCAGCAATTCAGACAGAGTGCAAAACATTTACCAGGCTTCTGTTTTACACTCAAGACAGGGCAGTAGCACTTACATGGATGGCTGCTGTTTACCCACATTCCTTTATCGTTTTTGTGTATACACACACAAAAATGAGGCTCTTTCATTAACAACCTTTGTCAGAGGCAACAAACTGAATGCATAATTTACACAAACATCCTCCATAACTACATTTATTCTTATTTAAAACAATGGAATCTTGGAATCTGCATTCCTTTGGCATTCACATCATAAATTAAGGTAGAATTACTCAACACCATAAAATAAAGAATTGAATAGAAGATAATGATTATTTGATGATCAATGATGAAGATATTTCTAATGGTAACCAGTTCTTTAATTAAGGTAGCAAATTTTACACAAATGGTCCTTCATGCATTTGACATATTGAAATGCCTTTAACATTTTAATATTTGTTATTTTCAGTTAGGTTAAGACAAAAAAAAAAAAAAGTGGCTTATGCCAGGGAGGGTGGGGCACATTGAGACATTTAGAGCATGAATATTTTTACAAATTGTAAATAAACTGAAAAGGATGGGGTTGGATAATAATGATTGCAAAAGTTGATACAAACCTGTTCTCTGAGTCAGGAGAGATAAGAGGTGTGGTTGGTGTTGAGGAGCCTGGTCTGAAGAATGTATCAACACCCTCAGAAATGTCATGGTCTTCTTCGACTAGATCTGCACGACCCATGGGTCGCGTTGGTGCCCGAGTCTTGACTCTTCGTGGTCGGGCTTTACCAAGGTGCTGAAGCTGACCACAACTGCTTGGTAATTCAGAAACACTATCCAGTGACTCAGCTGTAATATAAGAATGAAGCATTATTTGATATGATTACTATTTATTGCAAACAGACAGACTTCTTTATTTCTTAGAGAGAAACTTAAAACTCTTGAAAGCAAAAACATAAGATAATTTTAAAAAATATAAAACAATAATTTCTAGAGGAAACTTAAAACAATAAATATAAACATTTTTTGCACAAATGATAAGTCAAATACTAAATTAATTCCAAAATTTTCACTTATGAAATGCTAAAATCCTAAGTCACTGAAGCATCCTTGCAGTGCAGTTAAGCTAAGACAATCCATAAAACCAGAATGCAATACAAAGGATAAGCATACCCTTTTCCTTGGGAGAGCCAATTACTGACTGGATGGTTGAAACAGATTCACTCCTGTCTACATCAGTCCAGCCAATTAGGTCTCCTGAAAACACACTGCATGCATAATCAACCCAACACCGGATGTAAACCAGTTTTAAGGTATCAGCAAATCTAGTTTCACTAAGATGACTGCCTTACATGCAAAATTAAGCTATTGCTCCTACCTCTTGTGTACAATATAAGAAGCAAAAGAATACAAGCCATTATAGTGGAGCATCTCCATGACAAATACATCTATTAGTATACTCTAGGTAAACATAGATGACATCCATACAAAATACCTATTCAAATGTATGGACTTGAAGACCATACATTCTACTTCACTGAGTTTTACCTGAATAGCTAATACCAATATGTGACCACTAGGTAGTAGGTTGGTAGACAACAACCGCCCAGGGAGGTACTACCGTCCTGCCAAGTGAGTGTAAAACGAAAGCCTGTAATTGTTTTACACAATGGTAGGATTGCTGGTGTCTTTTTCTCTCAAACATGCAAGATTTCAGGTACATCTTGCTACTTCTACTTACACTTAGGTCACACTACACATTCATGTACAAGCATATATATACACACACCCCTCTGGGTTTTCTTCTATTTTCTTACTAGTTCTTGTTCTTATTCTTATTTCCTCTTATCTCCATGGGGAAGTGGAACAGAATTCTTCCTCCGTAAGCCATGTGTCGTAAGAGGCGACTAAAATGCCAGGAGCAGGGGGCTAGTAACCCCTTCTCCTGTATATGTTACTAAATGTGAAAGGAGAAACTTTCGTTTTTCCTTTTGGGCCACCCTGCCTCGGTGGGAAACGGCCGACGTGTTGAAAGAAAGAAGAATATGTGACCATTAATAACACTTACTCTATTTTTTCTTGATATCAATGACCTACCAATATACAATAGTGGTATTTGCAGATGACAACATTTCTCTTCAATTCAAACATAGCTCACCTAAACAACAGAGTAAAAACTCAAATTCATCTCCCATCCACCCCCATATACCCATGCTCACACAATGGGACCTGACAAAATGTAGCCATGGATTCTGCAAGAGGGAGCAGATGCACTGTTTTAACCACTAGCTAGGATTGTTGTGGATATAGGACAGTTGCTAGAAAGTCAGAAGACTGTGACTGTAGTCTATGAGTTTAAGAACAGATAGACATAAGTGTTGAACTACAGAACAGTTTCTCTGACATGCACAATGTGCTAGGTAACAGAGATGAAAGTGGCAGAACACTTGGAGAGAACTAATTTCACAAGCAATAACCAGCACAGGTTCAGAGATGGCAAATTTTATTTCACCAAAACTATTGGAGCTCTATGACAAAGTATTAGATGTGACATAGGAGAGAGGGATGAGTGGACTGAATTTTCTTAGACTAAGGAATTTAATCATGTATTCTACAAGATGCTAGGGGAAAAACTCAAGGAGCAGGCAGAAATAACAGAACATACTACTGTGGATCAAACAGTACCTTAGGGAAAAGCAACAAAACGTTATTTTAGAGGAAGAGACTTCAGAATGGGAATGAGTAACTAGCAAGGTTCCACAAGGATTGGTACTGTTTCTGGCTTATATGAATGACATTCCAGATGGGAATAAATCAGATCCTCATGGGTAAGTGGAACAGAAATCTTCCTCTGTAAACCACGTGTGTCGTAAGAGGAGACTAAAATGCCGGAAGCAAGGGGCTAGTAACCCCTTCTCCTGTATACATTACTAAATTTAAAAAGAGAAACTTTTGTTTTCTTTTTAGGTTACCCTGCCTCGGTGGGATATGGCTGGTTTAAAAAAAAAAAAAAAATATATATATATAGGATTTTGAACACATGTAACTTAAAACATCAAAATAATATTTTTCAGATATAAGTAACATGTATTTTTAAGTTCATCAATGATTTTTCATGAATACTTTAAGATTATTTCTTGATGTATGTTATAAACATTATGCTATGTTAGGTTTAGTTTGTTATATTATGGTTAATGTCTGACTGCAATTTTGTTGAGCAGCTATTGCCAAAGTACCAAAAGTCTAAAATTGCATTGTCTTAATTTTTTTACCATGCTGGCTGTCTCCTGCTGAGGAACTGTCAATCATTCAATAGCTCTTGCCAGAAGTGTATAGACATCACAATTAAAATGACCTCTAAACTGCAACATTTCCAGCCCTCCTACATAGTGCAGTTATTATACTGTTTTGACTATCATTTGCCTTTTTTATTTTTTAACCACAATGGCTATCTCCCACCAAGGTAAGGTGACTCCAAACAATGAGTTTTTATCTTGTTAGAAGTGTGCAGACATTAATTCAAATGAGCCTGCAAACTGCAACATCCTCACACTCCTTCAGAGTGCAGAAACTGTACTTTTCACTTCTGGGACTCAAGTCCAGTCTACGTTGAAAATCTTACTTATACAGTGGACCCCCGCCTAACGAGCAAAATTCATTCCAGAAGCCTGCTCAAGTGCCATTACCGAACGAATTTACTCCATTAAGAAATAATGTCAAGTAGGTTAGTCCATTTCAGACCCCCAAAAATACACTTCCACAATCACTTACAATATTATACTTACATAATTGTACGATTTCCAGGGTGTTCGTTAGGCGGGGGTCCACTGTATTAAGAAAAACAACAACTAACTTATGAATTCATTTACAGGAAAAAAAAGTAGCTGAAATGATAACAGATGAAATTTTTTCCCAAGGGATACTGAATGAGAAAACAGAAAGCATGATGAAGGGAAGTAGTAGCAACACTGATGAAGAATAGATCAAGATGTGAAGAAATATCAATTAGAGAGAGGGATGCAGACTTAAGACTATATAGCTAGTTTTAGCAAGAGAAGCTACCAAAGTATTTGTTGCCGTCCTCTACAACCCACCACCAAGTAATAGGAGACCCAAACAGGAATATGACTGGAACAAAGAAGCAATAATAATTACTGAAAAATGTTACTGGATAGTTTAAATGCTTTACATTAATAAAATGGAAATACTAAAAGAACTATTCACAACATATATTTGACCAAAACTGGAATGCAACAATTGTGTGGTGTCCAATTTGTAGCAAGTCTCAAAGACATGCTATAAAATAACTTTCAGAGATAAGAAAAAAAAGAACTTTTACTTTAGGTTACCCATTTTGAAATTAAACTAAAAAACAATGGTCCCATGAAGAACACTGCATTTTACCCAAGTTCATTGTAACCCTTGTATATTTTTAACACTGACTAAATAGGAGAATAACAAGGGAGAGTTTCAGAAAGGTTAATGAAGAAGTAAAAGATTCGAGAAATTAGATAAACAAACTTTTATTTCCACAAGATACAGTACAGTTTTTTTACACAATTGGAGGACATTTGAAAGTACCCACGGAAAGCCCCTGATTATGCTGAGTAATTCAGGCAAGATAAAACTTAAGACTAACAGAACATAAGACATAATAAAGATTGCACCTACGTGTATACAAAGACATTAAAGAGACATTAATTCCAGTGAAGATGATAAACATACACACGAGAATAGATTAAAATTGTAACATAGTATGTACATGATAATAAGAAAAAATCTTTAAAATCCAGCCAAATCGAATGTCTTCTCAGATACTTTTTTTTTTTAAATTAGGTTACATGTAATATAATAATTATAGATGATAAATTTAAGTGACAATGCTCGGTACAAAATACTGAAACTAATGATCATATGGAAAAGACAATGCAAAACAGATAAGGGTATTTACAAAAAGAGATTGGTTAAGTGATTTGATTTTAGTATAAGGAACACAATGCCTGCTGCTTTAGTTTAAATTGAGTAAAATTGTTGTGATCTTTCAGCTCACCTCTTAAGTTACTCCCTATCTGTGGACCTATAATTTGTGTAGAATTTCTGTAGATGTTCAATCGAACATGAGTTATATAAAATAGGCATTTGTTTCTGGTGTGATGCTTGTGTGTTGTGTCACAAATCTCTAGACATTGCCTGAGTTCAATGTTAGAATTACAGTGTATTGTTTTTAACATGTGGCTTGGACAGTAATATGTATGAATTGCATTTATATTTTATACATTTAGCTATTTGAATAAGGACATAGTGTGTTGCCTCTTGGTAGAGTTATAAATGGTTTGAGATGAGCAGCTTAAGAGGATCCCAGGCACAAACCCATATGTGAGGTATGAGTAGATGAAAGAAAAGTAGTGTTAGGAATGCAGTTGAGGACCACAATGATGGATTTTGGCTAGTATCCATACCATCCTGAAGATTTTTTTTTAACATGTCAGCAGCCTCCCACCGAGGCAGGGCGACCCAAAAAGAAAGAAAATACTTTCATCATCATTCAACACTTTCACCTCACTCGTACATAATCACTGTCTTTGCAGAGGTGCTCAGATACGACAGTTTAAATGTCCCTTCAAACTGCCAATATCCCAAAAAAAAACCTTTAAAGTGCAGGCATTGTACTTCCCATTTCCAGGACTCAAGTCCAGCTAAATGGTTTCCCTGAATCCCTTCACAAAAGATTACCCTGTTCACACTCCAACAGCTCATCAGGTCCCAAAAACCATTAGTCTCCTTTCACTCCTATCTAACATGCTCACGCACGCTTGCTGGAAGTCCAAGCCCCTCGCCCACAAAACCTCCTTTACCTTCTCCCTCCAACCTTTTCGAGGATGACCCCTACCCCACCTTCCTTCCCCTACAGATTTATATGCTCTTCAAGTCATTCTACTTTGAGCCATTCTCTCTAAATGACCAAACCACCTCAATCTCTCTTCTGCCCACTGACTAATACTTTCAGTAACTCCACACCTCCTCCTAATTTCCACACTCTGAATTTTCTGCATAATATTTATACCACACATTGCCCTTAGAAAGGACATCTCCACTGCCTCCAATCGCCTCCTCGCTGCAGCATTTACAACCCAAGCTTCACACCCATATAAGTGTGTTGGTACCAATATACTTTCGTACATTCCCTTCTTTGCCTCCATGGGTAACGCACCACTCGCTTTCTTCCATTATCAATTCTATGATTAACCTCATCCTTCATAAACCCATCCGCTGACAAGTCAACTCCCAAATATCTGAAAAACATTCACTTCTTCCATACTCCCTTCCTTCAATGTGATATCAAATTTTTCTTTATCTAAATCATTTGTTGATGTATGTTGGAAATAGGCATTAAATTTCAATTTATTGTCTACTATTAGACTTTGGAATTTTCCCTCTTTCTGTGCTATTTGAGTATCATTGATTTTAACATCTAGCTGTGGACATGGTTTATTCCCAAAAGAGATATACAGCCTCTCCTCAATGACTGAGTTCTGTTCCTAAGACCATGTCAGTAAATGAATTCGTCGCTAAGCAATGACCATGCTATAATGGTAGTGGGTTTGTGTCAACCATCTTTGATATTGTTTTAATGTCACCTTTGCACCATTTATAACATTTCTGGTATATTTTCTTTCTTTTTGGGTCACCCTGCCTCGGTGGGAGACGGCCGACTTGTTGAGGAGAGGAAAAAAAAAAAAATTAAATGTTTATACAGTAGTGTACTGTATAATGAAATGAACAGAATAGAGGAAATGAGCTCTAATATACAGTGGACCCTCGGTTATCGGCCGTTCCTGTTATCGGCCAACTTGGTTATAGGCTGGTTTTTTGGCTCCCGGTTATCGGCTGTTTTTTCAGTTATCGGCCGTATGGGACGCATCCGTCCGCTGGCTGGGGTCGCTTGTGCTTCAGTTTGCCTGTGTCTCTCGGTGCGTGAGGAAGCTTCTGCTCATTCATCCAAACATTTCGCTTTTTTTTTCCATTGTTTTTTGTCAGTGCAACTGTGAAATAAGTAACCATGGCTCCCAAGAAGGTGCCTTCTTCAGTGATTAAGGAAATGTGTGTATTGTGGAATGGGTTACAAAGTTTTGTTGAAAAATACCATCCTGACCAAGCTGAAACAAGCCATATCTGCAACATGTTTAGTGACAAAACCTTGTCCCACTTCAGGAAAATCTTAGAGGTGCCAGAAACAGAGCACTCTGGACAGTTATTTTTCTAGACAGGGGTCCAGTGACTCAAGTGGCATTAAAAGAAAAAGAAGGGAAGTAATCCCAGATAAGGACTTGTTACCTGAAGTCTTTATGGAGGGGGATTCCTCTTCCAAACACTTACTCCTCCCTATTTCCTCCTCCCTGTCTTCCAGAAGCCAGCATTAGTCTTCAATAAAGGTATGTAATACTGATTTAATTGTTAAAAAAGAAATATCTTTTTGTGAATATTTTTGTCTGGAATGGATTAATTGTATTTACATTAATTCTTATGGGGAATATTATTTTGGTTATAGGCCATTTCGGTTTTAGGCCGAGCTTCTGGAACGGATTACGGCCGATAACCGAGGGTCCACTGTACATTATTTAGATATGCATACTGGTCAGAGAGCCCGTCGTAAGTCTGAGTCATCAGTAAACGAGTACGTCGCTAAGTGAGGAGAGGCTGTACAATATCTTTTCAACACTGAGAGTTTGTCATCATCCACGTGTGGATATTTTTAAGTTCATTAGTCATTCTTGGTTTATTGACACAGGATATGGACCTGATAAGTTGTGTCGCCAGTAAAAAGTACAAATTTCAGATGCTAGGTGGTGCTAGCTACGTTATATAGAGATATGAGAAAGAGCCCAGAATGCTGCCTTGGGGCACACCTGAGTTTATGAATAAGGTACTTAACGAGGTGTTGTATATGGTTACCACTGTTACCATTTACAAAGGTAGGATAAGAAGTAACTGTGTCTTTCAAGTCCATAGCAATTAAATCCCTTCACTGCCTCTCACACAGAACTATGTTACAGGTGCCAGCATTTCTAATGTTGAAAAACATTTAAGCACAGCACTGTTAAATATGCTGTGAAGAGTAAATTTTGGCTTGGACAAGAGAGAATTGTGCACAGTATAAAAAAAAAAAAATTGCCCCACACAGTGCATAATGGGGAAAAGAAAACCTCTGACCTTGTGTTTAGTTTAAAATAGCAATTTTGAGGTATTTTCTAGAGTAGTTTTCATAGTCTTATTGGCTATCAATTGATAGTATGGAAGTCATACTACTGAATTAGAGATAATTTTGGCTGGAATGAATAATGTTTATTTTGGACTGTCTTTAAATGGAAATTTGTAGAAATTTGTGTAATACTGACCAAATTATCAACTTCTGTGCAATTTACAGGATAGTTCCAACAGTTCAATGGACAGTTTCTTGTTGAATTCAGCAATAAGACTCAAAGTGGGTAAAAATCGCTGATGTGTAAACTGCACCTGGACTGTCAACTTTGCACCTGTGTAAATCCACAAGTTTTCTATAAAAGCTTGCATTTTTGGTATCATTACCTTCAGAAAAAGATTCTCTAGCATTCACAATTTTTTTTTTTAAATCACGACACTGTCGGCACTTTCAATTTCAGGGTTCACAACAGTGAAAGGGTTAACCATGAGTAGGAGTATGCTGCAGCCAACGGTGTCAAAAGACTTTCAAAGAACAATGAAAGGTGCAATAGTAAGAGAGAGGTGAAGGTTTATAAACTAAAAGAGGAGGCAGTTAGGGTAAGATATAAATTGGAGGATAGATGGGCTAGTGAGAGTATAGCAAATGGGGTTGAAGATGTATGGGGTAGGTTTAAGAATGTAGTGTTAGTGTGTTCAGCAGAAGTTTGTGGTTATAGGAAAGTGGGTGCGGGAGGGAAGAAGAGTGATTGGTGGAATGATGATGTAAAGAAAGTAGTAATAGAGAAAAAGTTAGCATATGATAGGTTTTTACAAAGTAGAAGTGATGCAAGGAGGGAAGAGTATATGGAGAGAAAGAGAGAGGTTAAGAGAGTGGTGAAGCAATGTAAAAAAGAGAGAAAATGAGAGAGTGGGTGAGATATTATCAACAAATTTTGTTGAAAATAAGAAAAAGTTTTGGAGTGAGATTAATAAGTTGAGGAAGCCTAGGGAACGAATGGATTTGACAGTTAAAAAAAGGAGAGGAGAGTTATTAAATGGAGAGTTAGAGGTATCGGGAAGATGGAGGGAATATTTTGAGGAATTGTTAAATGTTGATGAAGATAGGGAAGATGTGATTTCGTGTATAGGGCAAGGAGGAATAACATCTTGTAGGAGTGAGGAAGAGCCAGTTGTGAGTGTGGGGGAAGTTCGTGGGGCATTGGGTAAAATGAAAGGGGGTAATGCAGCTGGGATTGATGGGATAAAGATAGAAATGCTAAAAGCAGGTGGAGATATAGTTTTGGAGTGGATAATAAGTGGTTGGTGCTATTATTTAATAAATGTATGGAAGAGGGTAAGGTACCTAGGGATTGGCAGAGTGTGTGCATAGTTCCTTTGTATAAAGGCAAAGGGGACAAAAGAGAGTGCAAAAATTACAAAATAGAAGTGTTAATAGAAGAGCAGAGTATATGGAGAGTAAAAGAAAGGTGAAGAGAGTGGTGAGAGAGTGCAAAAGAAGAGCGGATGAAAGAATGGGAGAGGCTCTGTCAAGAAATTTTGCTGAAAACAAGAAAAAAATTTGGAGTGAGATAAACAAGGTAAGAAAGCCTAGGGAACGAATGAATTTGTCAGTTAAAAACAGAGTAGGGGAGTTAGTAGATGGGGAGCTGGAGGTATTGGGTAGATGGCGGGAATATTTCGAGAAACTTTTAAATGTCGATGAAAAAAGGGAGGCGGTAATTTCATGTACTGGCCAGGGAGGTACAACATCGTTTAGGAGTGAAGAAGAGCAGGATGTGAGTGTGGGGGAGGTGCGCGAGGCATTACGTAGAATGAAAGGGGGTAAAGCAACTGGAACTGACAGGATCATGACAGAAATGTTAAAAGCAAGGGAGGATATAGTGCTGGAGTGGTTGGTATTTTTGTTTAATAAATGTATGAAAGAGGGGAAGGTACCTAGGGATTGGCAGAGAGCATGTATAGTTCCTTTATATAAAGGGAAGGGGATAAAAGAGAGTAAGAATTATAGGGGAATAAGTTTACTGAGTATACCAGGTAAAGTGTATGGCAGGGTTATTATTGAAAGAATTAGAGGTAAGACAGAGAGGAGGATTGCAGATGAGCAAGGAGGCTTTAGAGTGGGTAGGGGATGTGTAGATCAAGTGTTTACAGTGAAGCATATATGTGAACAGTATCTAGATAAAGGTAGAGAAGTTTTCATTGCATTTATGGATTTATTAAAGGCATATGATAGAGTGGATAGGGGAGCAATGTGGCAAATGTTTCAAGTGTATGGAATAGGTAGTAAGTTACTGAAGGCTGTAAAGAGTTATGAGGATAGTGAGGCTCAGGTTAGGGTGTAGGAGAGAGGGAGATTACTTCCCAGTAAAAGTAGGTCTTAGACAGGGATGTGTAATGTCACCATGATTGTTTAATATATTTATAGATGGGGTTATAAAAGAAGTAAATGCTAGGGTGTTGGGGAGATTGGTGGGATTAAATTATGGGGAATTAAATGCAAAATGGGAGTTGACACAGTTACTTTTTGCTGATGATACTGTGCTTATAGGAGATTCTAAAGAAAAGTTGCAAAGGTCAGTGGACGAGTTTGGGAGGGTGTGTAAAGGTAGAAAGTTGAAAGTGAACATAGATAAGAGTAAGGTGATGAGGGTATCAAACGATTCAAATAAAGAAAAATTGGATATCACATTGGAGAGAGGGATTATGGAAGTAGTAAATGTTTTCAGATATTTGGGAGTTGATGTGACAGCGGATGGGTTTATGAAGGAGGAGGTTAACCATAGAATTGATGAAGGAAAAAAGGTGAGTGGTGCGTTGAGGTATCTGTGGAGACAAAAAATGTTATCCATGGAGGCAAAGAAGGGAATGTAGAAAGTATAGTGGTACCAACACTCTTATATGGGTGTGAAGCATGGGTTGCAAATGTTGCAGCGAGGAGGAGGCTGGAGGCAGTGGAGATGTCCTGTCTAAGGGCAATGTGTGGTGTAAATATTATGCAGAAAATTCGGAATGTGGAAATTAGGAGGTGTGGAGTTTCTAAAAGTATTTGTCAGAAGGCTGAAGAGGGGTTGTTGAGGTGGTTTGGTCATTTAGAGAGAATGGATCAAAGTAGAATGACTTGGAGAGAGTATAAATCAGTAGGGAAGGAAGGCGGGGTAGGGGTCGTCCTAGAAAAGGTTGGAGGGAGGGGCTTGGACTTCCAGCAAGCATGTGTGAGCATGTTAGATAGGAGTGAATGGAGACGAATGGTTTTTGGGACCTGACGAGCTGTTGGAGTGTGAGCAGGGTAACATTTTGTGAAGGGATTCAGGGAAACCAGTTAATTGATTTAGTTGGACTTGAGTCCTGGAAATGGGAAGTACAATGCCTGCACTTTAAAGGAGGGGTCTGGGATAGTGACAGCTGAGAGGGACTATTCTCAGCTGTCGTATCTGAGCGCCTCTGCAAAGACAGTGATTATGTATGAGTGTGGTGAAAGTGTTGAATGATGATGAAAGTATTTTCTTTTTGGGGATTTTCTTTCTTTTTGGGGATTTTCTTTCTTTTTGGGGATTTTCTTTCTTTTTGGGTCACCCTGCCTTGGTGGGAGATGGCCGACTTGTTGGCAAAAAAGAAAAGAAAAAAAGAAAAAAAAAAAAAGTCTGTTGAGTATACCTGGTAAAGTGTATGGTAGTTATTATTGAAAGAATTAAGAGCAAGACGGAGAGTAGGACAGCAGATGAACAAGGTTGTTTCAGGAAAGGTAGGGGGTGTGTAGACCAAGTGTTTACAGTGAAACATAGCTGAACAGTATTTAGATAAGGGTAAAATGTTTTGTGGCATTTAGGGATTTGGAAAAGGTGTATGACAGGGTGGATAGGGAAGCAATGTGGTAGATGTTGCAGGTGTATGGAATAGGAAGTAGGTTACTGAAAACAGTGAAGAGTTTATACGAGGATAATGAGGCTCAGGTTAGAGTATGTAGGAGAGAGGGAGATTATTTCCCAGTAACATTAGGCTTTAGACAAGGATGTGTGATGTCACCAAGGTTGTTCAATATATTTATAGATGGCGTTGTAAGAGAAGTGAATGCGCGGGTGTTATCAAGAGGTGTGGGGTTAAAAGATAAAGAATCTAACAAAGTGTGACTTGTCACAGATGCTTTTTGCTGATGACACTGTGCTTTTGGGAGATTCTGGAGAGAAGTTGCAGATTTGGTAGGGTATATAAAAGAAGGAAATTGAAAGTGAATATAGGAAAAAGTAAGGTGATGAGGATAACAAAAAGATTAGGTGATGAAAGATTGGATATCAGATTGGAGGGAGAGAGTATGGAGGAAGTGAATGTATTCAGATATTTAGGAGTGGACGTGTCAGCAGATGGGTCCATGAAGGATGAGGTGAATCCGAACTGATGAGGGTAAATGGGTAAGTGGTGCACTTAGGAGTCTGTGGGGACAAAGAACCTTGTCCGTGGAAGCAAAGAGGGGAATGTATGAGTATAGTTATACCAACACTCTTATATGGGTGTGAAGCATGGGTGGTGAATGTTGCAACAAGGAGAAGGCTGGAGGCAATGGAGATGTCATGTCTGAGATCAATGTGTGGTGTGACTATAATGCAGCAAATTCGTAGTGTGGAAATTAGGAGGAGGTGCGGGATTACCAAGACTATTATCCAGAGGGCTGAGGAGGGGTTGTTGAGGTGGTTGGGACATGTAGAGAGGATAGAACAATGTAGAATGACTTCGAGAGTGTATAAATCTGCAGTGGAGGGAAGGCGGGGTAGGGGTCGGCCTAGGAAAGGTTGGAGGGAGGTGGTAAAGGAGGTTTTGTGTGCGAAGGGCTTGGACTTCCAGCAATCACGTGTGAGCGTATTTGATAGGAGTGAATGGAGACAAATGGTTTTTAATACTTGAGGTGTTGTTGGAGTGGAAGCAAAGTAACATTTATGAAGGGATTCAGGGAAACCGGCAGGCCAGACTTGAGTCCTGGAGATGGGAAGTACAGTGCCTGCACTCTAAGGAAGGGTGTTAATGTTGCAGTTTTATAACTGTAGTGTAAGCATGCTTCTGGCAAGACAGTGATGGAGTGAATGATGATGAAAGTTTTTCTTTTTCAGGCCACCCTGCCTTGGTGGGAATCGGCCAATGTGTTAATAATAATAAAAAAAAAAAATATGTGCAATGTTTCCTGTATTTTTAAGTGATTATATTGTTGAAGCTATTTCAGCAGGGTTAGTAGGAGCCAAATAGAAAGAATTCAGATAATCATCAGTCTGATACCTATTAAAGGTTTACACAAGGATTAAAAAAAATGACTGCACTAGCAAAATTAATAGGATTATTAATGGTAAAGTTCAAAGGAAAGGCAGAAAAGGCTGTGTGAAAGTACAGAGACAACACCAATTTTCTGGCACCCTTGCTTCCTAGGCTTTGCCAGTATGTTGAGGTCCCATAATAATGATTCAATATACTACAGTGGAACCTCAGTTTTTGTGATTAATTCGTTCCAGAAAGTCTGACGAAAACCGAATTGTATGAAAACTGAAGCAATATTTCCCACAAGAAATACTACATGTAAATGTCGCATATATCATATGTAATATACCAGCCTTTATATGTGAGATCCCTTGAACCTGTGATGCTCCTGTGATGTCATGCGTCCTGCGCACGCAGAGAGAAGCGTCTATCTCATTCTCAAGACTGTAGACCTAGGGGTAACAGGTGACTGGGTATATCTCCTTCTCACTGTAACCACCCACCAGTGTGTTTCTATAAACCAGTATTACTCTCCAGATACCCACACGACAAGTGGTAGCAGCAGTGGGCCCGTAATTTTGGTTGATTACAGAGATTCAGGGAGATAGAATTCATAAAGCCAGAAGATGCCTCGTGTGCCAGACGCTACCTACCAACACTCTAAGCCAGAATTTGTCAGGCTGTCTACAATATTTCCTGGTCAGCTAAGTGCCTTATCTCTTATTTGTTAAAACCTTCGAGGGATAGACCCAGGTTTTGCAAATTCAGCCACGAGATAAGCCAGTCTGTGAGGGGGGAGTGCCTAAGCCAGCAAGCCATCCAACCTGTTCAAGCCAGCCTAGCCTTAAGCCAGCAAGACTAACCCAGCTGAGCATGTGAAAAGTCTAAGCCAGCAAGCCAACCCAGCTGACTCTGAGAAGTAAGCCAGCAAGCCACGTGAGTCCCCGCATTCCCTATCATCTTTGTGCTCCAGTGTATCGCTGTTTTGAGTGCTAATACCATCCCTGTGGTATTCTGGGTTTGTTCCAAGCAACCCTAGATTAAATTCAAGAGACTAGTGGTGTTGTGTGGGAGCCAGCCAGAGCGAGCGTGATGCCGTGAGCGACACATCACGAGCCAGTCCGCTCATTCATCCACCCACACAAACAGAAACCGCCATTACCTACGTGTGGCTGTTTTTAACCAATCTCTTGGTTTATCGTCGATTTTTCCGGTCTACACAGTAGGTGAAGTAATAGACTTGTGACCTTCCAACTAGTGCGCCAACGAGTAAGGCCTTGCTGTGTAGATTCTCCGTTGATTAAGCGCACATTTCTTCAAGATTCTCCGGTGTATGGTGTAGTGAGCAGATGACAATATCATCCACCTTCCACCCACTCAAGCTTTCGACCACCCCTACCATCAACCTACAGCCTAGAGACATTTATCTTTTCTTTTTCAATATAATTAGAGACATTTGCGAGTGTGAGATATTGTTCTCAATTATAGTGAATTTGTGTTATCTTGGGACCGATTTAGTTGAAGATCGTGTTAAGTGTTAAATTCCCTATTTGCATTAATTTTGATTTCCCTAGTGTCGTCTTTAATTAGTTGTTTTGTGTCGTATTTCATTTAAATATAGTGTTGTGTTTGTGTCCCATCTGAAGTATCGTTTTACTTAGTATTGTGTGCCGTTTAAATCAGTTACCCCCTTTGTGAAATTTTCTTTAATTTCATTATTGTGTTCCAATAATTTTTTTTTCCAGCATTGTCCCTGTGTTTTCCTGTTAATTCTTGTGTTGAATTAAGTGTTCTATCGCAGAGTTATTATTCAGTCGTTTACCCTTGTTTTGTTATTGTTTGTGTAATTAATTAAATTCTCGTTCATTTGTCTGAAATCATGTCTCAAGTAAATTCAGGCGATAACCTTGTGTATGCTTCCAGTAAAAGCTATAATGATCATGAGTCAGTAATAAGTCATGTTAGTCCCTTAGTGACTGAAAGACCGTATTTAGCTTTTGAGCAATGTGTTTGTTCTCCCAGCTTGTATCAGAGATTTGTCACAGTGCTGCGGAATGTCAAGTTCAGATTAGTTCTTATAGATCTGTGCCTTATTTATTAACGTAGCCGAGCGGTCAGGCACTAGTAATCCTGTCACTCTTGTCTGTGTTCCACCTACAACTTCAGGCATGCAAGATAGTGTCCAGTTGCCTCAGGTGACTGAGGTACCTCAGACTACCTTGAGTGCTGAGCCTATCCTTGCAATGTCGCTAGTTCAAGTAGTAGTTCCTCCCCAGGGATGCCTTGTGAAGAAAGACTACTTGCAATGAGTATGCCATCTCTTGCTGATGCCACAAGCCATTGCAGAAAGACGTTTCTGTGGCTAGTGTACTCACTAGTGCCAGTTGTTCTCTCTCATGTTGCAGATAGTGATCTTATCCTAGTTGACAGTAAATCCTTGCAGAGTAAAGCATTGTGTGTCGAGCAATTATTACCTGCTGTAAGAGATAGTAAGAGCCGTTTCTCCCTTGCCAATATTTCGTGTTATAGCGTTAACTATTTTAGCCGGGGAGAGTCCATCCACTCCACCGAGTTTGTTCATTCCTTCAGTAGGAAAGTGTTCATAAGCCTTGAGCTAAAGATAGAAAATCAGAAAATCCAGTTTAGAACTGAAGTTGTTGACTGTGTATTTTGTTATCAGATTTCCAGTATCCAGAATTTTTGTGTGTGTTCACGTTCCCTCCAGTTGTTGTCCCTCGTGTTATGAATTTTTATGATTAGTTCTAAGTTATAAATGTGTTTGCTATTATATAGAATTAGCCCAGAACCACCTGCCTGTTCAGTCTATAGAGTTGAATTGTATCCTGGAGTCTACCTGGAGGGCATTCCGGGGATCGACGTCCTCGCGGCCCGGTCTATGACCAGGCCTCCCGGTGATCAGGGCCTGATCAAAGAGGCTGTTACTGCTGGCTGCACGCAGTCCAACGTATGAACCACAGCCCAGCTGATCTGGCACTGACTTTAGGTATCTGTCCAGCTCCCTCTTGAAGGCAACCAGAAGTCTACTGGTAATGCCCCTTATGGCTGGTGGAGGCTATTGAACAGTCTTGGGCTCCGGACAATTAGTGTTTTCTCTTAGTGTACCCTACTTTTCACTGGGGGTACGTTGCACCGTCTGCCAAGTCTTTTGCTTTTGTATGGAGTGATTTCTGTGTGCAAATTAGGGACCAGTCCCTCCAGAATCTTCCAGGTGTAGATTATGATATATCTCTCTCGCCTGCGCTCCAGTGAATATAAGTCTAGTGCTTCCAGGCGTTCCCAGTAGTTAAGGTGTTTGATGGAACTTATACGTGCAGTAAAGGTTCTCTGTACATTCTCTAGATCTGCAATTTCACCTGCCTTGAATGGGGATGTTAATGTAAAGCAGTATTTTAGCCTAGAGAGAACAAGTGATTTAAAAACGATCATCATTGGCTTGGCATCTCGTCTTGAATGTTCTCATTATCCATCCTATCAGTTTCCTCGCAGATGTAATAGTGGCATTGTTGTGGTCCTTGAAGGTGAGGTCTTCGGACATTACAACACCCAGGTCCTTCACATTACTTTTCCGCTCTATTGTGTGATTGGAATTTGTAATATACTCAGTCCTAGCTATTATTTCCTCCAGTTTTCCATAACGGAGTAGTTGGAATTTGTCTTCATTGAACATCATACTGTTCTCTGTTGTCCATTGGAAAACTTCGTTTATATCTTCTTGGAGATTTGCCGTGTCCTCAATGGATGACTCGTGCAGAGCCTAGTATCATCTGCAAAGGATGATACAGTGCTGTGGTTTACATCTCTGTCTATGTCTGATATGAGAATGAGGAACAGGATAGGTGCGAGTACTGTGCCTTGTGGGACAGAGCTCTTCACTATGGTAGCATACGATTTAACTCTGTTTACCACTACTCTTTGTGTTCGATTGGTTAGGAAGTTGAAGATCCATCTGCCTACTTTGCCAGTTATCCCTTTAGCACGCATTTTGTGTGCTATTACACCATGATCGCACTTGTCAAAGGCTTTTGCAAAATCTGTGTATACTACATCTGCATTCTGCTTGTTTTCCAGAGCATCTAAGACCATATAGTGGTCTAGCAGTTGTGAGAGGCAGGAGCGACCTGCTCTGAAACCATGTTGCCCTGGGTTGTGCAATTTTTGGGAGTCCAGGTGGTTTGCTATCCTGCTTCTTAGAACTCTTTCAAAGATTTTTATGATATGGGACGTTAAGGCTATTGGTCTATAGTTCTTAGCTACTGCTTTGCTGCCACCTTTATGGAGTGGGGCTATATCCGTTGTTTTTAGTGACTGTGGAATCTCGCCTGTGTCTAAGCTCCTTCTCCATAGTATACTTAGGGCCTGTGAGAGGGGTTTCTTGCAGTTCTTAATGAACACAGAGTTCCACGAGTCTGGGCCTGGGGCTGAGTGCATGGGCATGTCGTCGATGGCTTTCTCAAAGTCTAGAGGAGTTAGGGTTATGTCAGAAATTTGGCATACATTGGCAGGGTTTTGAGGCTCATTCATGAAAAAATTGTTTGGATTGTCTATATTTAGACAGATTAGTGGTTCGCTGAACACAGTCATATTGAGATTTCAGTATCTCACTCATTTCTTTGTTGTCATCTGTGTAAGATCCGTCTTGTCTGAGCAGGGGCCCTATACTAGAAGTGTTTTTTGCCTTGTTTTTCGCATATGAAAAGAAATATTTTGAATTTCTTTCAATTTCACTAATCGCTTTTAGCTCCTCTCGATTCTCCTGGATCCTGTATGAGTCCTTTAATTTTAGCTCAATATTTTCCACTTCCCTGGTTAGCGCTTCCTTCCGTGAATCAGATAGTCCGGCATTCTTGAGGAGCTCAGTGATTCTTCGTCTTCTCCTGTATAGGGAGCGTTTCTCTCTCTCTTGTTTACTTCTTCTCTTCTTTTGTCGAGACGCCATACCTAACGTGGCCAAGCTGTCACATATATCATATGTAATGTATCAGCCTTTATATGTGAGATCCCTTGAACCTGTGATGCTCCTGTGACGTCATGTGTCCTGTGCATGTGTGCGCGCAGAGAGAAGCGTCTATCTCATTCTCAAGACTGTAGATCTAGGGGTAACAGGTGGCTGGGCATATCTCCTTCTCACTGACTCATTTAATACACTGTAACCACCCTCCAGTGTGTTTCTATAAACCAGTATTACTCTCCCGATACCCACACGACATAAATCCAATTAATCCGTTCCAGACACCCAAAAATATTAACACAAAATACATTTTATAGAGAATAACTATAGTTTTACATACAGAAAACAATGAGAAATAAATATAAAAGACTAATGAAATAGATAAATGAACATTTAACATCACTTTTACCTTCATTGAAGACTCTTGTTGGCGTATAGAAAACGGCGAGGAGGGGAGAGGAAGGAGGAGAGGTTATTGTTTGGAAGAGGAATTCCCTTCCATAAGGACTTCAGGTATCAAGTCCCTATCCAGGGTTACTTCCCTTCTTTCTCTTTTACTGGCACTAGGACCAGCTTGAGAGTCACTGTACTTCTGTCGCACAAAAATTCTGTCCAGAGCTGTTTCTGGTGTCTCTAAGATTTGACTAAAATGGGACAAAGCATTGTCACTGAACATGTTGCAGACACGGCTTGCAACAGTTTTGTTAGGGTGATAATTCTCCACAAAGCTTTGCACCTCACTCCATTTTGTACTAATGTCCTTAATCACTGAAGAAGGCACATTCTCCCCTCTCTCTTCCTCCTCTGAAGCAATTTCCTCAGCTGCGATCTGTTGCTGTTCCAGTTGAAGGTGTTGCAGCTCTTCAGTGGTTAGCTCTTCCCTGTGGTCCTCCTCCAACTCTTCCACATCCTCGCCACTCACATCCAACCCCATGGACTTCCCCAAAGCCACAATAGATTACACATCAGGCGTAGAGTTGTCAGATGTGTGTGGGGCAGTGCCCTGGCTGGTGTGTGTGGGGCAGTGCCCTGGCTGGTGTGTGTGGGGCAGTGCCCTGGCTGGTGTGTGTGGGGCAGTGCCCTGGCTGGTGTGTGTGGGGCAGTGCCCTGGCTGGTGTGTGTGGGGCAGTGCCCTGGCTGGTGTGTGTGGGGCAGTGCCCTGGCTGGTGTGTGTGGGGCAGTGCCCTGGCTGGTGTGTGTGGGGCAGTGCCCTGGCTGGTGTGTGTGGGGCAGTGCCTGGCTGGTGTGTGTGTGGGCAGTGCCCTGGCTGGTGTGTGTGTGGGCAGTGCCCTGGCTGGTGTGTGTGGGGCAGTGCCCTGGCTGGTGTGTAGTGGGGCAGTGCCCTGGCTGGTGTGTGTGTGGGGCAGTGCCCTGGCTGGTGTGTGGTGTGGGGCAGTGCCCTGGCTGGTGTGTGTGGGGCAGTGCCCTGGCTGGTGTGTGTGTGTGGAGCAGTGCCCTGGCTGGTGTGTGTGTGTGGGGCAGTGCCCTGGCTGGTGTGTGTGTGTGGGGAAGTGCCCTGGCTGGTGTGTGTGTGTGGGAAGTGCCCTGGCTGGTGTGTGTGTGTGGGCAGTGCCCTGGCTGGTGTGTGTGGGGCAGTGCCCTGGCTGGTGTGTGTGGGGGCAGTGCCCTGGCTGTGTGTGTGTGTGGGGCAGTGCCCTGGCTGGTGTGTGTGGGGCAGTGCCCTGGCTGGTGTGTGTGGGGCAGTGCCCTGGCTGGTGTGTGTGGGGGCAGTGCCCTGGCTGGTGTGTGTGGGGCAGTGCCTGGCTGGTGGTGTGTGGGGCAGTGCCCTGGCTGGTGTGTGTGGGGCAGTGCCCTGGCTGGTGTGTGTGGGGCAGTGCCCTGGCTGGTGTGTGTGGGGCAGTGCCCTGGCTGGTGTGTGTGGGGCAGTGCCCTGGCTGGTGTGTGTGGGGCAGTGCCCTGGCTGGTGTGTGTGGGGCAGTGCCCTGGCTGGTGTGTGTGGGGCAGTGCCCTGGCTGGTGTGTGTGGGGCAGTGCCCTGGCTGGTGTGTGGGGCAGTGCCCTGGCTGGTGTGTGGGGCAGTGCCCTGGCTGGGTGTGTGGGGCAGTGCCCTGGCTGGTGGGTGTGGGGCAGTGCCCTGGCTGGTGGTGTGGGGCAGTGCCCTGGCTGGTGTGTGGGGCAGTGCCCTGGCTGGGGTGTGTGGGGCAGTGCCCTGGCTGGTGTGTGTGGGGCAGTGCCCTGGCTGGGTGTGTGGGGCAGTGCCCTGGCTGGTGTGTGTGGGGCAGTGCCCTGGCTGGTGGTGTGGGGCAGTGCCCTGGCTGGTGTGTGGGGCAGTGCCCTGGCTGGTGTGTGTGGGGCAGTGCCCTGGCTGGTGTGTGTGGGGCAGTGCCCTGGCTGGTGTGTGTGGGGCAGTGCCCTGGCTGTGTGTGTGGGGCAGTGCCCTGGCTGGTGTGTGTGGGGCAGTGCCCTGGCTGGTGTGTGGGGCAGTGCCTGGCTGGTGTGTGGGGGCAGTGCCCTGGCTGGTGTGTGGGGGCAGTGCCCTGGCTGGTGTGTGTGGGGCAGTGCCCTGGCTGGTGTGTGGGGCAGTGCCCTGGCTGGTGTGTGTGGGGCAGTGCCCTGGCTGGTGTGTGGGGCAGTGCCCTGGCTGGTGTGTGGGGCAGTGCCCTGGCTGTGTGTGTGGGGCAGTGCCCTGGCTGGTGTGTGTGGGGCAGTGCCCTGGCTGGTGTGTGTGGGGCAGTGCCTGGCTGGTGTGTGTGGGCAGTGCCCTGGCTGGTGTGTGTGGGGCAGTGCCCTGGCTGGTGTGTGTGGGGCAGTGCCCTGGCTGGTGTGTGTGGGGCAGTGCCCTGGCTGGTGTGTGTGGTGAAGTCTGGCTGGTGTGTTAGTTGACCAGTCCTGGCCCTGGTGTGTGGTGTGTAGTTGTGTGTGTGTATGTGTTGTAAGACACTTGGATGTTTCTGCCACGGGAAGTGACCCGGCCTCCGTGGTGAAGCAAGTACCCTGGCTGGTGTGTGTGTGTGTGGGAAGTACCCTAGGCTGGTGTGTGTGTGTGGGGAAGTACCCTGGCTGGTTTGTGTGGGGAAGTACCCTGGCTGGTGTGTGTGGGAAAGTACCCTGGGCTGGTGTGTGTGGGAAGTACCCTGGGCTGGTGTGTGTGGGGAAGTACCCTGGCTGGTGTGTGTGGGGAAGTACCCTGGCTGGTGTGTGTGGGGAAGTACCCTGGCTGGTGTGTGTGTGGGGGAAGTACCCTGGCTGGTGTGTTCTTTCTTGAATTTTATTGTGTTTCTTGCCTTCTTCATCAAAAGGCTGGCACTCTGAACTTTCTTTGGCCCCATGGTGGCTTATTTAGCAGTTGCATTCAATAAACAAGCTCAAAAACCAATATATTATGAAATGTTTCGAATGAACGCGCAGAGTAATGTTTACTCCACAAGAAACAAAGCCAGACTGATGCTTTGTGTGAGCACGGGCAGGCAGATGCTTTGGGATTGGCTTACGAAAACCAAGGTGACAAATGAAAACTAGGACAATATTTTGACAAAAAAAGTCATTGAAAACTAAATTCAATGTTAACCTTGGCACACGAAAACCGAGGTTCCAATGTATACAAGAAATATCATCAATGACGATAAACTGTAATTGGTGATAGGAAGATAATCTCTGGTAATAAAATCCCCCAACAAAGTAAAATTTTTGAAAAACAAATGCTGCTGAAATACTATGAAAAAGATCCACTGTAGTTTCTGTCTTCAGTATTAGCATACTCTTCAAGACACATGCCTATAAATTATATTTACAAAAATATTTAATTATATCATATACTGTACAGTACGTACTAACATTTCTTATCCTAAGGAAAACAAAACCTACCCTCTGCTGTGAGAAAGTTGTGCAGAAACTCCTCAGATGTTCCACTGCACACCTGGAGTGAAGATCGAGGGATAGGCAAGAATCCTTTCATGTCCTCAATCCACAACTCCCTTTCTTGTACATCAAGGCTTTTTGTAGACTGTCTCATAATATCTACACTATCACTACTAACCCCCTCTTTAAGAATATGGTCTGCACTATGACGATTGACCAACACTTGTTTCAAGGCTGCATGAACCTCTGCATAATCTGGAAGGATATGAGCAGTGCAAACTAAAACATGCAGACCACACAGTGTCAGTTCATGAAGCACATACTTCAAGAATCTAGATTCATGCTATCAATTCATTAACCATCTACAAGCCTTGATGAAATCATAAGCAGAGCTTAAGTCATCAAAAATCACATCAAGTAATGAAACTGTATTAAATGTATATACAGTATTAGCAAATTAATACATGCACTAGCTGGCAAGATTAAGGCTTAGAACCATCATGCAAAAGCAACAGTAGGCAAAATTTACCGTGATAAGTTTAAAATGCACAAAAAATTGTGTTTTCAGGAAAAATGATTTATTAAAGCAGGATTTTACCCTCGTGCTTATATCACTAAAAAAATGGAAGGTACATAGAAATTATACAAGACTGTCAATCTAAACGTTTTCAGGCATTCTTACCGACAACACTTTGTGGACGTAGCTTTCTGCCATGCAAACTCTTCCGTTTTGATGCAAGCTGAGGGGTGGCCTGCAAAAAAGTTAAACAAAATACTGACAAAATATTCTTATACTGCATGCACTTTACTGTAAAATATAATGCTTAATGACATGCACTGCAGTGTCATTAACTATTTCATAATTATAAATTTATAAGTTATGTCAAAATTTTGATAAGTAATTTATTGTAAAATAAAATCAAACAAATTTATGACAAAATTCCCCATAATAGATGATAATTATGTTGATGCCTAAGACATTTATATTCATTATAAGCTCAAAGCTTTAAGGACCTTAGTATATTAAAACTCAATATTCCAAGCTACAGTGGTACCCCGACTTACGATATTAATCCGTCAGAGAGGGCATATTTTAAGGCGAAACAATCGTTACACGAATCAATTTTCCCCATAAGAAATAATGGAAATAAATTTAATCCGTCCAAGACTTCCAAAAGTAGTTAAATATAATATTTTTTAGAACTTTTTGACATTAAATAATACAGAATTTAATAAAGAATACCTAAATACACATGTAAATATTGTACAATAACATGTCACTTACATTTATTGAAGGTTGTTGATGTGGAGGACGGAGGAGGTAGAAGGTGGAGTAGTATGCTAGTGTTTGGAAGGAATCCTTCCATTAACACTCAGGTACCAAAGTTCTTTTCTGGGGTTACTGGCCTTTTCTTTAATGAATCCTATACACATCCTGCATGCCTGCTACATGCTCACTCTGCATGCCTGCTATTGAGCACTCCCTGCATGCCTGCTTTGAGCGACGGAGCGACCTGCATGCCTGCTACACTCCCTGCATGCCTGCTACACCACATCCTCTCGCATTGCTACTCTGCATGCCGCTACACTCCTGCTACTGCCTGCTACCTCTGCACCTGCTACTCCTGCATGCCTGCTCACTCCATGCTCCCTCCTGCACTGCGCCTGCTACACTCCCTGCATGCCTGCTCCTCCTGCATGCTCACCTCCTGCTGCTGCACCTCCGCATGCCTGCTACACTCCTGCATGCCTGCTACACTCCCTGCATGCCTGCTACACTCCCTGCATGCCTGCTACACTCCCTGCATGCCTGCTACACTCCCTGCATGCCTGCTACACTCCCTGCATGCCTGCTACACTCCCTGCATGCCTGCTACACTCCCTGCATGCCTGCTACACTCCTGCATGCCTGCTACACTCCCTGCATGCCTGCTACACTCCCTGCATGCCTGCTACACTCCTGCATGCCTGTACTCCCTGCATGCCTGCTACACTCCCTGCATGCCTGCTACACTCCTGCATGCCTGCTACACTCCCTGCATGCCTGCTACACTCCTGCATGCCTGCTACACTCCCTGCATGCCTGCTACACTCCTGCATGCCTGCTACACTCCCTGCATGCCTGCTACACTCCCTGCATGCCTGCTACACTCCCTGCATGCCTGCTACACTCCTGCATGCCTGCTACACTCCCTGCATGCTAACACTCCGCATGCCTGCTACACTCCCTGCATAAATGCTACACTCCCTGCACTCAAATGCTACACTCCCTGCATAAATGCTACACTCCCCTGCTACTCTGCATAAATGCTACACTCCCTGCATAAATGCTACACTCCCTGCATAAATGCTACACTCCCTGCATAAATGCTACACTCCTGCATAAATGCTACACTCCCTGCATAAATGCTACACTCCTGCATAAATGCTACACTCCCTGCATAAATGCTACACTCCCTGCATAAATGCTACACTCCTGCATAAATGCTACACTCCCTGCATAAATGCTACACTCCCTGCATAAATGCTACACTCCCTGCATAAATGCTACACTCCCTGCATAAATGCTACACTCCCTGCATAAATGCTACACTCCCTGCATAAATGCTACACTCCCTGCATAAATGCTACACTCCCTGCATAAATGCTACACTCCCTGCATAAATGCTACACTCCCTGCATAAATGCTACACTCCCTGCATAAATGCTACACTCCCTGCATAAATGCTACACTCCCTGCATAAATGCTACACTCCCTGCATAAATGCTACACTCCCTGCATAAATGCTACACTCCCTGCATAAATGCTACACTCCCTGCATAAATGCTACACTCCCTGCATAAATGCTACACTCCCTGCATAAATGCTACACTCCCTGCATAAATGCTACACTCCCTGCATAAATGCTACACTCCCTGCATAAATGCTACACTCCCTGCATAAATGCTACACTCCTGCATAAATGCTACACTCCCTGCATAAATGCTACACTCCTGCATAAATGCTACACTCCCTGCATAAATGCTACACTCCCTGCATAAATGCTACACTCCCTGCATAAATGCTACACCCCCTGCATAAATGCTACACTCCCTGCATAAATGCTACACTCCCTGCATAAATGCTACACTCCCTGCATAAATGCTACACTCCCTGCATAAATGCTACACTCCCTGCATAAATGCTACACTCCCTGCATAAATGCTACACTCCCTGCATAAATGCTACACTCCCTGCATAAATGCTTCACTCCCTGCATAAATGCTTCACTCCCTGCATAAATGCTTCACTCCCTGCACATTCTTTACCACAGGCTTGGCACTAGGAGCTTTCTTGGGGCCCATGGTGGCTTATTTAGCAGTTGCAAGCACTAAAAACAGTGGAATAATGACAATATACTGGTATGAATGCGTGGGTGTGGGTGGGTGGTCGCTCTCACTTGTAAACAATAGCACACTGACGCTCCCTGGAGTGCGCGCTCAGCTGGGCGCCAAGCGGACACGTCCGGTACGAATGTCGTTAGACGAAGCAAACATCGTAAGTCACAGTCAAATTTTTTACGTTATAAATATCGGTTATCGAAAATAACGTAAAATGATAACATCGTAAGTCGGGGTACCACTGTAATTAGAAAAGCCTCAGTCTCTCTCATCTTGCAAAGAAAACCGTGCATATATTTGGATTTTACTTATGTACTTTATTAACATGCAAATATTGTTTTGGCCTTGCAATAGGCAAATTGAAATAAAGCATTTTTTTAAAAAGCAACTTTCTGGGATGGGTGGGGTGGTGGTGGGGTGGGGTGTGGGGGGTAAGGCACACTAACTGTATTTGAAAGCAATTACAACAAAAATAAAAACAGCAAAAAAAAAAAAAATCGCGTGATAAAAATATACTAAGCAGCTTACCTAATATCTAATTTCTTGAGTGTGAAACATGCAAAAAAAAAAAAAATCTTGTTGGAAAAGAAGAGATGCAACTGTTAAATATTTACCAGGTCTAGGATGATCAAATTGGAAATTACTGAGTGCAAGCTTTGATTATGATTGCATTAACCTAGCAATGAAATGTGACATGCATTCTTCACACTTCAAAACATGGCAAGTCATTCTCTCATAATGAATGAGTACATCTTGAGGTGTACATTGCACACCTGTTCATGTGTCTTACTAGTTTTATCCTCACCTATCAAGAAAAATTAAGAAGAAAGAAGATATTAAGACAAGCACATACATAGTAACTTCAAATTAAGTGGTACACAGCAAGCCAACACAAGACACCATATGTACTTACGAGGTTCAAATATTCCAATTTCTGTGAGTCAGCAGAGTAAGAGAAAATGATAGGGAAGTAAGGTGAGTGTCTATACAACAAACAAGCACATACTATATCTCTTATACTAATCTTATACACTTTTTTTTTTTTTTTTAAGAAAAAGACACATGCAAGAGTTAGGTATTTTTATTCTGAAATGTTTCACCTACAACAGTAGACTTTTTCAGTAGTAAAAGCAATGGAGATGTAAAGATGACATAATTGGTCCATTACCCTTGAAGCAAACGTAGTTTTGAAGTGGCCAGTCAGTCCCTCAACCTGGAGAAGAATTCTGCTCCATAGTTCCTGACTATGGAACACAACTCTTCTCCAGGTTGAGGGACTGACCACCTCAAAAGTACGTCTTCAAGAATGATGGACTGGTTACATCATCTTAACATCTCTATTGCTTCTACTGTCTCCTCTGTATTCGATTGAAGTCTTACTGTGTATGTGAAATGTTTCTGAATAAAGATACCTAACTGTAGCAAATGAATCTTACTTATCAACTTGTCAGTATTGTATACCTTTATCATATTCACAATTATTTTTAACCAGATGAGCCTTTGCACATCACACACCAGTAACATGTTATTGCTTGTTGGCTACCTCATGTCTTTAACCAATCAGAAATATTTTCAAAGTTATTCCTGATGTTTAAAATGACCAAAATATTGTAAATTAAAATCTGTAAATACTATATCAACAAATACTGACAAAATATTTAAATTAATTACATTTCAAAAAACAGAACTAGTCTCCTGCCTCATAGTACAGAACTAGGCTTCAAAAAAGTTAGTTTTCAGGAAAAAATTGAGTATCGACAGTGAAAAATAAAGAACATGATGTTTGGAAGAAATGGTGCAATGCCGATATTTCCTATTTACAACTGCAAAACTTACTGAACGTGAAAAACTCATTGCTAAACTTCAAGTCACAACAAAAGTATTCATCATCTACCATCAAAAAATACAGAATTCCAAATTAAATAAATTTTATAATGAAGGCTAGTAAAAATCTATTTTCTTTGTTATAACTCTTCTACTTCCACATATATTTGCCTAAATAGTTGGGGCAACAAAAATACAAAAAATTCATGAGAACCTTTACATAATACTATATACTACACATTAACAAATTTGGTGAAGAGCTTTATGCTGAAAGTTACTTTCTTCTACGAGTTAGGTTACCCAGCAAGCTCCCTACTCCCATTACAGTGACAATTATACTGTATGTATGTTTAATCTATTTTTTAATCACAGCAGTCATCATATACCAAGGTAGGGCGACCCCAAAACAAATGGAAACATTCATCATTCATTCAACAGCTGTCTTGCCAGAAGTGTACAGATATTGCAAATCAAATGATCCAGTAATGTCCCCACCCCTCTTTCAGAATGCATTCACTAGGTATGTATGTACAGTGGACCCTTGCTATTCGAACACTCCAAAACTCACCCTCATTCCAGAATGCTGTTCAAGTGCTGTTACCAAACGAATTTATTCCCATAAGGAATGATGTAAATTAGATTAGTCCATTTCAGACCCCCATAAATACACTTATAAAAGCACTTACAATAATAAACTTACATAAAGGGCGAGTTTTGGAGTGTTCGAATAGCGAGGGTCCACTGTATGTATGTACATACAGTGGTACCTCTGTTAACGATATTTTTTCATTCCAGAATGCTGTTCAAGTGCCATTACCAAACGAATTTATCCCCATAAGGAATAATGTAAAATAGACTAGTCCTTTTAGGCCCCCAAAAATACACTTACAAAAGCATTTAAAAAATAAACTTACATAAAAGGGCGAGTTTGGGGACCATCGTTAACCGAGGTACCACTGTATTTACATTTGCACGTACAGTGGTACCTCGAGTTACGATGGTCCCCAAAATCGCCCTTTTATGTAAGTATTTTTTTAAATGCTTTTGTAAGTATATTTTTGGGGGTGTAAAAGGACTAGTCTATTTTACATTATTCCTTATGGGGATAAATTCGTTTGGTAATGGCACTTGAACAGCATTCTCGAACGAAAAAATATCGTAACTCGAGGTATCACTGTACAGTGGTCCCTCGGTTTTCGGTCATCTCCAAACTCAAACATTTATGTAAGTGTATTTTCGTAAGTGCTTTTGCAAGTGTATTTTTGGGGGTCTGAAATAGACTAACCTACGTGACATTATTTCTTAAGGAAGTAAATTCGTTCGGTAATGGCACTTGAGCAGCATTCTGGAAAGAATTTTCGGCGAAAACCGAGGGTCCACTGTATATACACACACTTGGTAATATGTGGCTGCAAAGGTCAAGTACCAGCTTCTGGCCCTGCCTCTCAACTTGCTGCTTGCCAGATTCACTCCCTCCTAGTTTTATGGGCCCTACTTAATCTGCTCTTAAAACTTCTTATGGCACATGCCGCCTCACCGAAATCATTCCACTTTCCGACCAGTTTCCATTTCTTGTCTCAGCTAATTCCTGTCACCCCTATTAATTGCCCTGAGTAACTTGTTTGCTGTTATGTCTTTCATGGTTCTTCTGTCCTCCACTTGTCATTTTCTTCCCCCCTGTTTAGTTCCACAAGGTGTGTACTCTTTAGTTCGGTACTGCATAGCTGCTGGTGCCCAAGTGGGCTTTCATATTCTATTTCTCTTGTGTCTGGCATATTTGTGGTAAATACTAGGACCAGTCTTGTTGGCTCATCTCTTCTCATGTCACATCCTTAACATGCTGACACAGTTTTCACTTACCAGAGCCATTAGTTTAGCTCTCTATTTCCAGAGTTTTTTCCCATGTGGGTCCCAGTTTACTCAATCTCTCTGTGATTAAAATCACCCATGATAAGCAGATTTGCTTTAGCCTGTGTGCACTCCTAGCTGCTTCAGCTATAATGTCAACTAATGCTTTGTTGTTGTCTCCATATTCTTGGTTTGGTCTCCTATTGTTGGGTGGCAGGTTCTTTATTGTTTATCACTATTACTACTGCAGGTCCCCCATTAACAACTAAGCCCACTATAAAGTTGTGTTCCTTGTCTGTTTATCCCTCTCCCCTCTTAAGAATTTCCCCGTTTCTTCTGTCTTTCCTTATTACTTAAGACCCAGCTAGAAATATGGCATCTGATATCATGTAGGTCAGCTCTGTGATGGCTATGCTGTCTGGAGTTACCTCAGCTATTAGATCCTTCAGTTAATCCCTCTTGTTTTACAGTCAATTTGAATTTGTGTACCACACTCTTAACTTAATTTTCCTTATTATACACTGGTTTTTGTTTGTTACTCCTCTGAATGTTGCTCATCCAATGTTGTGTGAGGAAGGTCTGGGTTACTGTGCATGTCACTGCCTGGGAAGTGAACAGGGAAGGGCCACAGTATATCCTGCCTGCATCCCACCCCTTCCTCCTATTCACTTTCAACACCCTCCACCATCAATCCATTTAAGATAGGCAAGCAGGCAGACTTTCAATATTCCCATTTTATGTATGTATGTATGTATGTATGTAGTGTGTGTGTGTGGAGAGAGAGAGAAAGAGAGAAGAGAGAGAAAGAGAGAAAGAGAGAAAGAGAGAAAGAGAGAAAGAGAAAGAGAAAGAGAGAAGAGAGAAAAGAGAAAGAGAGAGAGAGAGAGAAAGAGAGAGAAAGAGAGAAGAGAGAGAAGAGAGAGAAAGAGAGAGAAGAGAGAGAAGAGAGAGAAGAGAGAGAAAGAGAAAAGAAAAGAGAGAAAGAGAGAGAAAGAGAGAGAAAGAGAGAGAAAGAGAGAGAAAGAGAGAGAAAGAGAAGAAAGAGAGAAAAGAGAGAGAGAGAAAAGAAGAGAAAGAGAGAGAAGAGAGAGAAAGAGAGAGAAGAGAGAGAGAAGAGAGAGAGAAAGAGAGAGAGAGAGAAGAGAGAAAAGAGAGAGAAAGAGAGAAAAGAGAGAGAAAGAGAGAGAAGAGAGAGAGAGAAGAGAAGAGAAAGAGAGAAAGAGAGAGAAAGAGAGAAAGAAGAGAGAAGAAAGAGAGAAAGAGAGAAAAAGAGAGAGAAAAGAGAGAGAGAAAGAGAGAGAAAGAGAGAGAGAAAAGAGAGAGAAAGAGAGAGAGAAAGAGAGAGAAAGAGAGAGAAAGAGAGAAGAGAAAAGAGAGAGAGAAAGAGAGAAAGAGAGAAAGAGAGAAAGAGAGAAAGAGAGAGAAAGAGAGAAAAGAGAGAAGAAAGAGAGAGAGAAGAAAGAGAGAAAAGAGAGAAAGAGAGAGAGAGAGAGAGAAAGAGAGAGAAAGAGAGAAAGAGAGAAAAGAGAGAAGAGAGAAAAGAGAAAGAGAGAAAGAGAGAAAGAGAGAGAAGAGAGAGAAAGAGAGAGAAAGAGAGAAAGAGAGAAAGAGAGAAAGAGAGAAAGAGAGAGAGAGAGAGAGAGAATGCATGCTTGCATTATTATTTTTCCTATGTCTGGTCATGTCATCAATACAGCTGACTCAGGTTATTTTATTGGGCATTTGTACATGCCTGCTAGGTGATCAATTAAGTGGACTACATTCACTTAATTGAAACATTAACTGTAACAGAATTTTTGGTATATCGGATGTCCCCCTTCACCTGTTAATCCATTTTATCAGGCTTTTACTTTATGTTTTAAGAACAGCACCATCAAATATGATGTGAATGGCGAATTTTGACCTAGACACAAGAGAATGGGTCTGTTGGGTGAGTGTGCACAGTATGAAGAAAATCCTACCCCACGCAGTACATGATGGGGAAAGAAAACCTCTGACCTTGTGTTTGACTTAAAATAGCAACTTTGAGGTATTGTCGAGGAAGCTTTTATAGTTTTATTGGTTTCTTGGTATCAATGGATAAAATAGAAGACATTTCTGAAATAGAGATAATTTTGGTTGGTTTCAGGACTGGAAGTAACTTGAAATTGAGCTCAAATAAGTGATATTTTTGTTTGTGATTTTTTTGAGGAAGGACAAGGACTTGCCTCCAGTCTTATATAGGTTTTTACTAGGTCTCTTACATTTATTGGGATGCTCTAAATCATGACCAATCATTTCTGGCTATATTTTATTATTCAAGAAATAGGGTAAAACGCTGACTTTTTGTTGTTTCAAAATGGAGGGCAAATGTAATATAGGAGATGCCTGGGGACAATTACTGAACAGAGGATAGGTTGCTTTAGTAGATGGAATGCAAAGTGTGCTGATTTTGGACTTTTTTAAATTGTATTTTTTAAATTTTGTGTAAAATTAGCCATATTACCAATTTCTGTGTAATTTATAGGGTAATTATGATAGCTGAATGGGCAGTTTCTTGTGCTCAATCAATAGAATGGAATTCATAGTAATGAAATAGCTAAGAGTCTGTTCAAAATGAGCCTTGGAATTGGCTTCAAATAGGATTCAAATTAGGAGAAATCACCAATGCATATATTGGGCACAGACCACCAACTTTGAGCTTGCATGATTCCAAAGTTTCAATTGAATTTCACATTTTTGGTGCCATTACCTTCAGAAAAAGATTCTCTACCATTTCATAAGAAATTTTTTGTTTTTGTTTTTTTTGAAACTCTCAACACTGTTAGCATTTTTAATTGTGGGGGTCACGACAGAGAAAGGGTTGGTACACCTTGGCTTCAATTTAATGGATTTCTTTATAAAAAAAAAGTGCTTTATCAGTCATACGAAGATATCAGATATTTAGTTACTTCTCACCTGGCAACGATGCTAAAATATAGACACCTCACCATTATCTAACATATCTAAATTCAATCTTATATTTTAGCCAGATTTCAATTACCAAAAAATGCACCATGACAAAAATTTGCTTCAGTACATTTCCCACAAAATAAGAAAGAATAAAAACTCACTAGAGGTGATGGATCTGATTTTTGACTGGTAGTGTCATCACCCTGACTCACTGTATCCGAGCGCTCACTGCGAGACGACGACTCACTACTACCCCGCTCCCGGCTTCCCATTTCTGTGCCAGTTGAAGCTCTCTTTCGAGGACCTTCTCCAGACTGCTGTTGAAAAAATTAAGTGGTTACATATAAGAATAGTGGAGAAAATCTTTCTAAATGGAATATAAACATTTATCCCAAGATATGACCTTACAGTGTTAGAATAACAGCTGAACCAAGCATACATTACACTAGTAACATCACTGAATTTTCTGCTGGGTCAGGCAAATAGTATACTCTATTGAAGTGTTTTGAAATAAACACTCAATTTAATGGAAAAATAGGGTGACAATTATGATTTTAATGGACAAAGATAAGATTGTTTTGCAGAGGGGATTCTGCAAGTGGACGGCGCAGTGAGAGGACGTTGGCGATTTCATCCCGAGCACTTAGACCCAAATACAGCCTCTCCTAACTTAACGACGGAGTTCCGTCATTAAGTGACAAATTCGTCACTAAACAAGAAGCATACTATAATGGTAGTGGATCTGTGTCACCCATCTTTGATATTGCTTTAATGTCACCTTTGCACCATTTATAACATTTTTAGTATATTTTTAAATGTATATACAGTAGTGTACTGTATATTGTAATAAACAGAATAGACTAAATCAGCTCTAATATACATTATTTAGGTATGCATACTGGTCAGAGATCCCGTCGTAAGTCCAAGTCATCGGTAAACGAGTACATCGCTAAGTGAGAGGCTGTATATATTTTTTTGGTTATCCCGAGTTGTTCAGAGCTGAGAGGAAACTTGCTTGCTGTCACTTCGAGCCCCCTTCCTTCAAGAGGGTAAGGCGGTGACTAGCTTGCTTGTTCCCCCCATTTCCCATCACTCACCCACCTCATCATAAACCCCCCCAATACCGCAACCACTACACTTGCCTAACCACAAACATACTCTTTACAATGCTCTCCTTCTATCTTTCTTGCTCCCATTTCAATCACCTTGAATTTTTCAGTCTTCATCTTTATATCCTGCTTCAGCACATCCAGTTCTTCCTTGAGTATCTGTATCTTTGCCTCAGCAGCTACAGCTCGTGATTACCGCTTCTTGCTTTCAGCAGATAGTTTCATTAACATGTTATTGCAAAGCTCATTTATTGAATCTTTTGCCCCATTCTTGATCCATTTTCTTCTTGAGCATTTCTACCCATTCTTCCTTTTCAGACAAGCCATCCTCGGTTCCCTTGCCTTCACGTCCTCCCTTTTATTTTGTGTGTGTGAGAGTCTGTCCGTGTGTACTCACCTAGTTGTGGCTGCAGGGGTCGAGAGACAGCTCCTGGCCCCGCCTCTTCACTGGCCACTACTGGGTCACTCTCCCTGCTCCATGAGCTTTATCATACCTCTTCTTAAAGCTATGTATGGAACCTGCCTCAACTACATCACTTCCCACTCTGTGACTGAAGAAATACTTCCTAACATCCCTGTGATTCATCTGAGTCTTCAACTTCCAACTGTGTCCCCTTGTTGCTGTGTCCCATCTCTGGAACATTCTGTCTCTGTCAACCTTGTCAATTCCTCTCAGTATTTTATATGTCGTTATCATGTCCCCCCTATATCTCCTGTCCTCCAGTGTCGTCAGGTGTGTGTGTGTGTGTGTGTGTGTGTGTGTGTGTGTGTGTGTGTGTGTGTGTGTGTGTGTGTGTGTGTGTGTGTGTGTTGCAGGCGCATGTCCGGTATCACCTAGTGTGGTTGCAGGTCGAGCATAGCTCCTGGCCCGCCTCTACACTGGCCGCTACTGGGTCACTCTCCCTGCGCTATGAGCTTTATCATACCTCTTCTTAAAGCTATGTATGGAACCTGCCTCCACTACATCGCTTCCCAAGCTATTCCACTTCCCGATCACTGTGTGTGTGTGTGTGTGTGTGTGTGTGTGTGTGTGTGTGTGTTTCCGTGTTCATGAGTGTGTCCGTGTGTGTGTGTACTCACCTATTTGTGGTTGCAGGGGTCGAGTCATAGCTCCTGGCCCCCGCCTCTTCACTGATTGCTACTAGGACCTCTCTTTCCCTGCTCCATGAGCTTTATCAAACCTCGTCTTAAAACTATGTATGGTTCCTGCCTCCACTACGTCACTTTCTAGGCTATTCCACTTCCTGACAACTCTATGACTGAAGAAATATTTCCTAACATCCCTTTGACTCATAGGAGTCTTCAACTTCCAATTGTGACCCCTTGGTTCTGTGTCCCCTCTCTGGAACATCTTGTCTCTGTCCACCTTATCTATTCCTCGCAGTATTTTATATGTTGTTATCATGTCTCCCCTAACCCTCCTGTCCTCTAGTGTCGTCAGGCCGATTTCCCTTGACCTTTCTTTGTAGAACAATCCCCTTAGCTCTGGGACTAGTCTTGTTGCAAACCTTTGCACTTTCTCTAATTTATTGACGTGCTTGACCAGGTGTGGGTTCCAAACTGGTGCTGCATACTCCAGTATGGGCTTGACGTATATGGTGTACAGAGTCTTAAACGATTCCTTAGTGAGGTATTGGAACGCTATTCTTAGGTTTGCCAGCCGCCCGTATGCTGCAGCAGTTATCTGATTGATGTGTGCCTCAGGAGATGTGCTCGGTATTATACACACCCCAAGATCTTTTTCCTTGAGTGAGGTTTGCAGTCTTTGGCCACCTAGACTATACTCTGTCTGCGGTCTTCTTTGCCCTTCCCCGATCTTCATGACTTTACATTTGGCAGGGTTAAATTCAAGGAGCCAGTTACTGGACCAGGCTTGTAGCCTGTCCAGGTCTCTTTGTAGTCCTGCCTGATCCTCGACTGATTTAATTCTTCTCATTAACTTCACATCTGCAAACATCACACTTCTGAGTCTATCCCTTCTGTTATGTCATTAACATATACCAAAAACAGTACAGTTCCTAGGACTGACCCTTGTGGAACCCCACTCGTCACAGGTGCCCCCACTGACACATCGTCATGTACCATGACTCCTCGTTGCCTCCCTGTCAGATATTCTCTGATCCATTGCAGTGCCTTTCCTGTTGTGTGCCTGATCCTCTAGCTTTTGCATTAACCTCTTGTGAAAAACTGTGTCGAACGCCTTCTTGCAGTCCAAGAATATGCAGTCTATCCACCCCTCTCTCTCGTGTCTTACTTCTGTTACCTTGTCATAAAACTCCAGTAGGTTTGTGACACAGGATTTTCCTTCCCTGAAACCGTGCTGGTTGTCGTTTATAAGCTTGTGTCTTTCTAGGTGCTCCACCACTCTCCTCCTGATGATCTTCTCCATGACTTTGCATACTATACACGTCAGTGACACAGGTCTGTAGTTTAATGCCTCGTGTCTGTCTCCTTTCTTAAAAATTGGGACTACATTTGCCATCTTCCATGCCTCAGGTAGTTGCCCAGTTTCAATGGATATGTTGAAGATTTTTGTTAGTGGCACACACAACATCTCTGCTCCCTCTCTAAGGACCCACAGATAAATGTTGTCAGGTCCCACCACTTTTGAGGTATCGAGTTCACATAGCAGCTTCTTCACCTCCTCCTCGGTTGTGTGTATTTCATCCAGCACTTGTTGGTATACCTCCCTATTCTTAATTCCTGGAGTCCTTCCTGTCTCCTCTATAAATACTTCTCAATCTCATGTTGAGCTCTTCACATACCTCTTGGTCGTTTCTTGTGAGCTCCCCACCTTCCTTCCTCAGCCTGATTACCAGGTCCTTGACTGTTGTTTTCCTCCTGATGTGCCTATACAACAGCTTCAGGTCAGACTTGACTTTTGATGCTATATCATTTTCATATTGTCGCTGAGCCTCCCTTCTTGCCTGTGCATATTCGTTTCTGGCTCTTCGGCTAATCTCTTTATTTTCCTGGGTCCTTTGTCTTCTGTACTTTTTCCATTCTCTATTACACTTAGTTTTTGCCTCCCTACACCTCTGGGTGAACCAAGGACTCGTTCTGCTCTTCCCATTACTTCTGTTTCCCTTGGGGACAAACCTCTCCTCTGCCTCTTTGCATTTGGTTGTCACATATTCCATCATTTCTTTTACTGGTTTTCCTGCCAATTCGCTCTCCCACTGAACGTCTTGTAGGAAGTTCCTCATGCCTGTGTAGTCCCCCCTTTAGTAGTTTCGTTTCTCCCTTCCTATTCCTTCTGTGTGTTCGTGTGTGTGTGTCCGTGTCTGTGTGTGTGTGTGTGTCTGTGTGTGTGTCCGTGTCTGTGTGTGTGTCCGTGTCTGTGTGTGTGTCCGTGTCTGTGTGTGTGTCCGTGTCTGTGTGTGTGTCCGTGTCTGTGTGTGTGTCCGTGTCTGTGTGTGTGTCCGTGTCTGTGTGTGTGTCCGTGTCTGTGTGTGTGTCCGTGTCTGTGTGTGTGTCCGTGTCTGTGTGTGTGTCCGTGTCTGTGTGTGTGTCCGTGTCTGTGTGTGTGTCCGTGTCTGTGTGTGTGTCCGTGTCTGTGTGTGTGTCCGTGTCTGTGTGTGTGTCCGTGTCTGTGTGTGTGTCCGTGTCTGTGTGTGTGTCCGTGTCTGTGTGTGTGTCCGTGTCTGTGTGTGTGTCCGTGTCTGTGTGTGTGTCCGTGTCTGTGTGTGTGTCCGTGTCTGTGTGTGTGTCCGTGTCTGTGTGTGTGTCCGTGTCTGTGTGTGTGTCCGTGTCTGTGTGTGTCCGTGCTGTGTGTGTCCGTGTCTGTGTTGTCCGTGTCTGTGTGTGTGTCCGTGTCTGTGTGTGTGTCCGTGTCTGTGTGTGTGTCCGTGTCTGTGTGTGTCCGTGTCTGTGTGTGTGTCCGTGTCTGTTAGTTAGTTAGTTAGTTACCATTTTGTCCTAGGCACATGTCGATTAGACACTAGGCCTGTTGTATGTATGTGTGTGTGTGTAACGAAAC
>WNWK01001781.1:97500-109496 GCA_009830355.1 Cherax destructor
TGGGCCTAACGTACACAGTGTACAGGGTCCTGAACGATTCTTTATTAAGATGTCGGAATGCTGTTATTAGGTTTGCTAGGCGCCCATATGCTGCAGCAGTTATTTGGTTGATGTGCGCCTCAAGAGATGTACCTGGTGTTATACTCACCCCAAGGTCTTTTTTCTTGATTGAGGTTTGCAGTCTCTGGCCCCCGTGTGTGTGTCCGTGTGTGTGTCCATGTACTCACCTAGTTGTGGTTGCAGGGGTCGAGTCATAGCTCCTGGCCCCGCCTCTTCACTGGCCGCTACTGGGTCACTCTCCCTGCGCCATGAGCTTTATCATACCTCTTCTTAAAGCTATGTATGGAACCTGCCTCCACTACATCACTTCCAAAACTATTCCACTTCCCGACCACTCTGTGACTGAAGAAATACTTCCTAACATCCCTGTGATTCATCTGAATCTTCAACTTCCAACTACGACCCCTTGTTGCTGTGTCCCATCTCTGGAATATTCTGTCTCTGTCCACCTTGTCAATTCATCTCAGTATTTTATATGTCGTTATCATGTCCCCCCTATCTCTCCTGTCCTCCAATGTCGTCAGGTCGATTTCTCTTAACCTCTCCTCGTAGGACATACCCCTTATCTCCGGGACTAGTCTTGTTGCAAACCTTTGCACTTTCTCGAGCTTCTTCACGTGCTTGGTTAGGTGTGGGTTCCAAACTGGTGCTGCATACTCCAATATGGGCCTAACGTACACAGTGTACAGGGTCCTGAACGATTCTTTATTAAGATGTCGGAACTCTGTTCTTAGGTTTGCTAGGCGCCCATATGCTGCAACAGTTATTTGGTTGATGTGCGACTCAGGAGATGTGCCTTGTGTTATACTCACCCCAAGATCTTTTTCCTTGAGTGAGGTTTGTAGTCTCTGGCCCCCTAGACTGTACTCCGTCTGTGGTCTTCTTTGCCCTTCCCCAATCTTCATGACTTTGCACTTGGTGGGGTTGAACTCCAGGAGCCAATTTCTGGACCAGTCCTGCAGCCTGTCCAAATCCCTTTGTAGTTCTGCCTGGTCCTCGTCCTATTGAATTCTTCTCATCAACTTTACATCATCTGCAAACAGGGACACTTTGGAGGCTATTCCTTCCGTCATGTCATTCACAAATACCAGAAACAGCACCGGTCCTAGGACTGACCCCTGTGGAATCCCACTCGTCACAGGCGCCCACTCTGACACCTCGCCACGAATCATGACTCGCTGCTGTCTTCCTGACAGGTATTCCCTGATCCATTGGAGTGCCTTCCCTGTTATTCCTGCCTGGTTATCCAGCTTTTGCACTAATCTCTTGTGTAGAACTGTCAAATGCCTTCTTAGTCCAAGAAAATGCAATCTACCCACCCCTCTCTCTCTTGTCTTACTGCTGTCACCCTGTCATAGAACTCCAGTAGGTTTGTGACAGGATTTCCCGTCCCTGAAACCGTGCTGGCTATCGTTGATAAGCTCATTTCTTTCTAGGCGATGCACCACTTTTCTCCTGATAATCTTCTCCATGACTTTCCATACTATACATGTCAGTGACACTGGTCTGTAGTTTAATGCTTCATGTCTGTCTCCTTTTTTAAAAATTGGGACTACATTTGCTGTGTGTGTGTGTGTGTTAGTTACCATTTTGTCCTAGGCACATGTCGATTAGACACTAGGCCTGTTGTATGTATGTGTGTGTGTAACGAAACACTTCAAAATGTTTCGGCCCCGCCGGGAATTGAACCCGGGCCCTCCGTGCGTGAAGCAAGAGCGCTAGCCACCATGCCATCGGGGCGTGTAGTGTGTGTGTGTAGAGAGAGAGAAGAGAGAAAGAAAGAGAAAGAGAGAGAAAGAGAAAGAGAGAGAAAGAAAGATAGAAAGAGAGAAAGAAAGAGAAAGAGAGAAAGAAAGAGAAATAAAGAGAAAGAAAGAGAAAAAAAGAGAGAAAGAAAGAGAAAAAAGAGAAAAAGAGAAAAGAGAGAAAGAAAGAGAAAGAAAGAGAGAAAAAGAGAGAAAGAAAGAAAGAGAAAGAAAAAGAAAGAAAGAAAGATAAAGAAAGAGAGAAAGAAAGAGAAAGAGAGAAGAAAGAGAGAAAGAGAGAGAGAGAGAGAGAAAGAGAGAGAGAAAGAGAGAGAGAAAGAGAGAGAGAAAGAGAGAGAGAAAGAGAGAAAGAGAAAGAGAGAAAGAGAAAGAGAGAGAGAGAGAGAGAGAGAGGGGGGTTAGTGCCTGCATTCTAAAGGAGGGTTGGGAATCTTACAGTTGAGAGTTATCTGAATGGTGATGTCTTGCCCACCCATGGCATGACAGCTATTGAATAAATGATGGTGAATGGGTTGTCTTTTTCCATGTCACATTACCTTTGTGGAAGAAAAACGATGTGGTTAAAAAATTAATTATTCTAAAGAGATGAATGAACAACTTACCAGATTTTTACAAGTTTTGGATAAAGACTCAACAACTTCATCAATTACACGGTCTGACACAGTTGATGCAATTGCTAAATTGACTTCATTGACCTTATTCAAGATAACCGATCCTGCTTGTTCCACGATGGCTGATTCCACAAGATCATAGGAGAGCTGAGGAGTGAAAGTAGTAATTACATTTTGCATACACCCAATAATATCAACTATCAATAAATTGTCATTACTATTATGAAGCATATGAAGGCTGTACTAGCAAAAAAAAATTATTAGTATAGTATTTTTTTACATAATTGTCAAAGAGGATATTTAATGTCCAAGGATAATGCTGAACAGTGACACTGTTGAACTTATAGTATACTATAGTGATCTAAGGTAACAGATTGAACACTGACACTGTCAAACATATAGCATATACTGATCTAAGGTAACAAACAAAAATTTATAATTAACAATTTGTAGCAACAAAATTAGTGTGTGCCATCTCTGGTGTTAACTAAATTGTTTTGACTTCCAGTGCTGCTAGCATACTTGCTATAACCGAGCCCCACACAACACTGATAACTAAGCACCACACAACACTGATAACCGAGCACCACACAACACTGATAACTGAGCACCAGAGAAGACTAAAGCCTGAAAGAGTGGTGAGGATCAGATGAGAGTCACTACAACACTCTTGTTTTACTACACTGACCAATATACATGAGAGATATTACTACACAACATGAGAGATATTACTATAAAACATGAGAGATATTACAGTGGACCCCTGGTTTTCGTCCGGTGCGGAAATCGTACAATTTGAATTTCGAGCACTTTTTCCGGTGAAATTTCCCCTTGGGTTTAGTACATCCGCTCGGAAATCGTCCATGTCAGACGCGTCTACCCGCCTGGGACGCCACTTCTTACGCATACCAGACTGTGCCTCTGTCTCTTGTTGAGTTAGCAATACTCCGTGCGTTCATTCATTGTTTTTTGTGCTTGTTTATTGATTGTGACTGAAATAAGCCACCATGGGGCCAAAGAAAGTTCAGTGTGTCAGCCCTTTTTTTAAAGAAGGTGAGAAACATGATAGAATTCAAGAAAGAACTCCAATTGTTTGAGCAACTGTTTGAGGAGTTAAGTTTCATCACAGTGAAGTTCTTGCCCCTAATACAACTCCTCTCATCCAGCCCATGAACCAGCAGGTTATTTCAAACTTCAAAAAACTACACCAAAGCAATATTTCATAGATGATTTGAAGTGACCTCTGACACTGAACTGACCCTAAGAGTTCTGGAGGAATCACTTCAATATCCTCAATTGTATAACTCTTATAGATAAGGCTTGGCAGGGAGTGACCTCCAGGACGATGAACTCTGCTTGGAGAAAATTGTGGCCAGAATGTGTTCTCGAGAAGCATTTTGAAGAGTTTGAGGCTGACCCTGATGACCCTATGCCTGTTGTGGAATCTATTGTGTCTGTGGGGAAGTCCATGGGGTTGGATGTGAGTGGCGAGGATGTGGAAGAGTTGGTGGAGGACCACAGGGAAGAGCTAACCACTGAAGAGCTGCAAGACCAACTGGAACAGCAACAGATCGCAGCTGAGGAAATTGCTTCAGAGGAGGAGGGAGAGAGAGGGGAGAATGTGCCTTCTTCTGTGATTAAGGACATGTGTGCAAAGTGGAATGAGTTGCAAAGTTTTGTGGAGAATTATCTTCTTTCTTTCAACAAACCGGCTGTATCCCACCGAGGCAGGATGACCCAAAAAGAAAAACAAAAGTTTCTCTTTTTAACTTTAGTAATGTATACAGAAAAAGGGGTTACTAGCCCCTTTCTCCTGGCATTTTAGTCGCCTCTTACGGCACGCATGGCTTACAGAGGAAGAATTCTGTTCCACTTCCCCATGGAGAATTATCACCCTAACAAAACTGTTACAAGCCGTGTCTGCAACATGTTCAATGACAATACCTTGTCCCATTTTAAGCAAATCTTAAAAAGACGCCAGAAACACAGCTCTCTGGACAGATTTTTTGTGTGACAGGGGTACAGTGACTCAAGCTGGTCCTAGTGCCAGTAAAAAACAAATAAGTGAAGTAACCCAGGATAGGGACTTGATACTTGAAATCCTTATGGAAGGGGATTCCCCTTCCAAATAACCTCAACTCCCTCTCTCCTCCTCACCTTCCATATGCCAACAAGAGTCTTCAATAATGGTATGTAAAGTTCATTTATCATTAAAATTAGTCATTTATATTTATTTCTCATGGTTTTCTGTATGCAAAACTATAGTTATTCTCTATAAAATGTATTTTTTCTTAATATTTTTGGGTGTCTGGAACAGATTAATTGGATTTACATTATTTCTTATGGGAAATATTACTTCGGTTTTCATCCATTTCGGATTTCGGCCAACCTTCTGGAACGGGTTAAAGATGAAAACTGGGGTATTACTATACTACACAACATGAGATATATTACTACACAACATGAGAGATATTACTACACAACATGAGAGATATTACTACACAACATGAGATATATTACTACACAACATGAGATATATTACTACACATGAGATATATTACTACACAACATGAGAGAGATTACTACACAACTAAGTAATGATCCACAACAATTGCAATAAGATATAATATGTTGTAATAAGGTCAGTGTGAGTGTACACTAGTGATGCAGCAGTCAGTAGGTCACCCACACTGGTCAGTGTGAGAGTGTACACTAATGATGCAGCAGTCAGTAGGTCACCCACAATGGTCAGTGTGAGTGTACACTAGTGATGCAGCAGTCAGTAGGTCACCCACACTGGTCAGTGTGTGTGTACACTAGTGATGCAGCAGTCAGAATGTCATATATACTCTATGTACTATACTTGTGCAGTACAGTGGACCCTCGGTTAACGAAAAAAATTCATCCCAGAAGCCTGCTCAAGTGCCATTACCGAACGAATTTACGTCCTTAAGAAATAATGTCACGTAGGTTAGTCTATTTCAGACCCCCAAAAATACACTTCCACATGCAATTAAAAAATTATACTTACATAATTGTACGATTTCCGGGGTATTCGTTAACCGAGGGTCCACTGTATATGTACTAATTGTACTATATATATGTGTAGTATGTGTGTAGTACCAGCTATATTTATATTTAAGATCCCTAGCATAGGTACCTGTGACGTCACGCGTTTCGCATGTGGGACGCTTTCCCCAAGAGTCCACCCTCATTGTCAAGACTGTAGGCCTAAGTGTAACAGGTGGCTGGGTATATCTCTTCTCGCTCACTCAATATATCAACAATTCCATCCATCCGTGAGTTTAATTACAACCGTATTTGCTCTCCCAAAACCCACAAGACAAGAAGGTCACTCACACTGAGTATCATCCTTTGCAGATGATACTAGGATCTGCACGAGTGTGTCATCCATTGAGGACACGGCAAATCTCCAAGACGATATAAACCAAGTTTTCCAATGGGCAACAGAGAACAATATGATGTTTAATGAAGACAAATTCCAATTACTCCGTTATGGAAAACTGGAGGAAATAATAGCTAGGACTGAGTATATTACAAACTCCAATCACACAATAGAGCAGAAAAGTAATGTGAAGGACTTGGGTGTGGTAATGTCCGAAGACCTCACCTTCAAGGACCACAACAATGCCACTATTACATCTGCGAGGAAACTGATAGGATGGATAATGAGAATATTCAAGACAAGAGATGCCAAGCCAATGATGATCCTTTTTAAATCACTTGTTCTCTCTAGGCTAGAATACTGCTGTACATTAACATCCCCATTCAAGGCAGGTGAAATTGCAGATCTAGAGAATGTATAGAGAACCTTTACTGCAAGTATAAGTTCCATCAAACACCTTAACTACTGGGAACGCCTGGAAGCACTAGACTTATATTCACTGGAGCGCAGGCGAGAGAGATATATCATAATCTACACCTGGAAGATTCTGGAGGGACTGGTCCCTAATTTGCACACAGAAATCACTCCATACGAAAGCAAAAGACTTGGCAGACGGTGCAACATACCCCCAGTGAAAAGTAGGGACGCCACTGGTACACTAAGAGAAAACACAACAAGTGACCGGGGCCCAAGACTGTTCAACAGCCTCCCACCAGACATATGGGGCATTACCAGTAGACCTCTGGTTGCCTTCAAGAGGGAGCTGGACAGATACCTAGAGTCAGTGGCAGATCAGCCGGGCTGTGGTTCGTACGTTGGACTACGTGCAGCCAGCAGTAACAGCCTCGTTGATCAGGCCCGGATCCACCGGGAGGCCTAGTCATAGACCAGGCCGCGGGGACGTCGAACCCCGGAATGCCCTCCAGGTAGACTCCAGGTAGGTAGACACTGGTCAGTTTGAGTGTAAACTAGTGATGCAGCAGTCAGTAGGTCACCCACACTGGTCAGAATGTACACTAGTGATGCAGCAGTCAGTAGGTCACCCACACTGGTCAGTGAGTGCGTACACTAGTGATGCAGCAGTCAGTAGGTCACCCACACTGGTCAGTGTACACTAGTGATGCAGCAGTCAGTAGGTCACCCACACTGGTCAGAGTGTACACTAGTGATGCAGCAGTCAGTAGGTCACCCACACTGGTCAGTGAGAGTGTACACTAGTGATGCAGCAGTCAGTAGGTCACCCACACTGGTCAGAGTGTACACTAGTGATGCAGCAGTCAGTAGGTCACCCACACTGGTCAGTGAGAGTGTACACTAGTGATGCAGCAGTCAGTAGGTCACCCACACTGGTCAGTGAGAGTGTACACTAGTGATGCAGCAGTCAGTAGGTCACCCACACTTGTCAGTGTACACTAGTGATGCAGCAGTCAGTAGGTCACCCACACTGGTCAGAGTGTACACTAGTGATGCAGCAGTCAGTAGGTCACCCACACTGGTCAGTGTACACTAGTTATGTAGCAGTCAGTAGGTCACCCACACTGGTCAGTGTACACTAGTTATGTAGCAGTCAGTAGGTCACCCACACTGGTCAGTGTACACTAGTGATGCAGCAGTCAGTAGGTCACCCACACTTGTCAGTGAGTGTACACTAGTGATGCAGCAGTCAGTAGGTCACCCACACTGGTCAGTGTACACTAGTTATGTAGCAGTCAGTAGGTCACCCACACTGGTCAATGTACACTAGTTATGTAGCAGTCAGTAGGTCACCCACACTGGTCAGTGTACACTAGTGATGCAGCAGTCAGTAGGTCACCCACACTGGTCAGTGTGAGTGTACACTAGTGATGCAGCAGTCAGTAGGTCACCCACACTGGTCAGTGTGAGTGTACACTAGTGATGCAGCAGTCAGTAGGTCACCCACACTGGTCAGTGTACACTAGTTATGTAGCAGTCAGTAGGTCACCCACACTGGTCAGTGAGAGCATACACTAGTGATGCAGCAGTCAGTAGGTCACCCACACTGGTCAGTGTACACTAGTGATGCAGCAGTCAGTAGGTCACCCACACTGGTCAGTGTACACTAGTGATGCAGCAGTCAGTAGGTCACCCACACTGGTCAGTGAGAGCATACACTAGTGATGCAGCAGTCAGTAGGTCACCCACACTTGTCAGTGTACACTAGTGATGCAGCAGTCAGTAGGTCACCCACACTGGTCAGTGTACACTAGTGATGCAGCAGTCAGTAGGTCACCCACACTGGTCAGTGAGAGTGTACACTAGTGATGCAGCAGTCAGTAGGTCACCCACACTGGTCAGTGTACACTAGTGATGCAGCAGTCAGTAGGTCACCCACACTGGTCAGAGTGTACACTAGTGATGCAGCAGTCAGTAGGTCACCCACACTGGTCAGTGTACACTAGTTATGCAGCAGTCAGTAGGTCACCCACACTGGTCAATGTACACTAGTTATGTAGCAGTCAGTAGGTCACCCACACTGGTCAGTGTACACTAGTTATGTAGCAGTCAGTAGGTCACCCACACTGGTCAGTGTACACTAGTTATGTAGCAGTCAGTAGGTCACCCACACTGGTCAGTGTCACTAGTATGAGCAGTCAGTAGGTCACCCACACTGGTCAGTGTACACTAGTTATGTAGCAGTCAGTAGGTCACCCACACTGGTCAGTGTACACTAGTGATGCAGCAGTCAGTAGGTCACACACACTGGTCAGAGTGTACACTAGTGATGCAGCAGTCAGTAGGTCACCCACACTGGTCAGTGTGAGTGTACACTAGTGATGCAGCAGTCAGTAGGTCACCCACACTGGTCAGAGTGTACACTAGTGATGCGGGCCCCCCAGTAGTCACCCACACTGGTCAGTGGGGAAAGTCTGCTGCATCCTAGTGTACATTCTGACCAGTGTGGGTGACCACGCTGCTGCATCACTATTTTTACATCAAACTGACCAGTGTCTACCTAGTCTGCCTGGGGGGGGCATTCCGGGTTCGGCTCCCCGGCTGGTCTAGACTAGGCCCCCCGGTGGATCGGGCCTGATCAACAGGCTGTTACTCTGGCTGCGTAGTCCAAGTAGAACCCAGGGCTGATCTGCCACTGACTCTGGGTTTATCTGCATCCTCTTGAGGCAACCAGAGGTCTCTGGTAATGCCCCATGTCTGGTGGGAGGCTGTTGAACAGTCTTGGGGGTCCTTGTTGTTTTTCTCTTGTGTACCAGTGGCGCCCTTTCCTGGGGATGTTGCCCCGTCTGCCAAGTCTTTTGTTTCGTATGGAGTGATTTCTGTGTGAAAAATTGGGACCGCCCCAGAATCTTCCAGGTGTAGATTTGATATTTTCTCTCCCTGGGCCCCGTGAATCTTCCAGGGGTTCCCAGTAGTTAAGGTGTTTGATGGAACTTATACTTGCAGAAAGGTTCTTTCATTCTCTAGATCTGCAATTTCACCTGCCTTGAAGGGGATGTTAATGTACAGCAGTATTCTACCTAGAAACCAAGTGTTTAAAAAAGGATCATCATTGGCTTGGCATCTCTTGTTTAATATTCTCATTATCCATCCTATCATTTTCCCAGATGTAATAGTGGCATTGTTGGGCCCAGGTGGGTCTTGGATTTTACCACCCCAAGTCCTTAAATTCTTTTCCTCTTTGTGATTGGAGTTTGTAAAACTCGCCTAGCTATTTTTCCTCAGTTTCCAAACGGATTTTTGGAATTTCTTCATTAAACATCATATTGTTCTCTGTTGCCCATTGGAAAACTTGGTTTATATCGTCTTGGAGATTTGCCGTGTCCTCAATGGATGACACACTCGTGCAGATCCTAGTATCATCTGCAAGGATGATACTCAGTGTGATGACCTTCTTGTCTTGTGGGTTTTGGGAGGCAAATACGGTTGTAATTCTCACGGATGGATGGAATTGTTGATATATTAGTGAGCGAAAGAGATATCCCCAGCCACCTGTTACATTAGGCCCCCCAGTCTTGACAATGAGGGTGGACTCTTGGGGAAAGCGTCCCCAAACGCGTGACGTCACAGGTACCTATGCTAGGGATCTTAAATATAAATATAGCTGGTACTACACACATACTACAAATATATAGTACAATTAGTACATATACAGTGGACCCTCGGTTAGAATACCCCGGAACGATCAATTATGTAAGTATAATTTTTAATTGCATGTGGAAGTGTATTTTGGGGTCTGAAATAGACTAACCTACGTGACATTATTTCTTAAGGACGTAAATTGTTCGGTAATGGCACTTGAGCAGGCTTCTGGGATGAATTTTTTCGTTAACCGGGGTCCACTGTACTCACAAGTATAGTACATAGAGTATATATGACATTCTGACTGCTGCATCACTAGTGTCACACACACTGACCAGTGTGGGTGACCTACTGACTGCTGCATCACTATGTACACTCACACTGACCATTGTGGGTGACCTACTGACTGCTGCATCATTAGTGTACACTCACACTGACCAGTGTGGGTGACCTCTGACTGCTGCATCACTAGTGTACACTCACACTGACCTTATTACAACATATTATATCTTATTGAATTGTTGTGGATCATTACTTAGTTGTGTAGTAATCTCTCATGTTGTGTGTAATATATCTCATGTGTAGTAATATATCTCATGTTGTGTAGTAATATATCTCATTTTGTGTAGTAATATCTCTCATGTTGTGTAGTAATATCTCTCATGTTGTGTAGTAATATATCTCATGTTGTGTAGTATAGTAATACCCCAGTTTTCATCTTTAACCCGTTCCAGAAGGTTGGCGAAATCCGAAATGGATGAAAACCAAGTAATATTTCCCATAAAATAATGTAAATCCAATTAATCTGTTCCAGACACCCAAAATATTAAGAAAAATACATTTTATAGAGAATAACTATAGTTTTGCATACAGAAAACCATGAGAAATAAATATAAATGACTAATTTTAATGATAAATGAACTTTACATACCATTATTGAAGACTCTTGTTGGCATATGGAAGGTGAGGAGGAGAGAGGGAGTTGAGGTTATTTGGAAGGGAATCCCTTCCATAAGGATTTCAAGTATCAAGTCCCTATCCTGGGTTACTTCACTTATTTGTTTTTACTGGCACTAGGACCAGCTTGAGTCACTGTACCCCTGTCACACAAAAATCTGTCCAGAGAGCTGTGTTTCTGGCGTCTTTTAAGATTTGCTTAAAATGGGACAAGGTATTGTCATTGAACATGTTGCAGACACGGCTTGTAACAGTTTTGTTAGGGTGATAATTCTCCATGGGGAAGTGGAACAGAATTCTTCCTCTGTAAGCCATGCGTGCCGTAAGAGGCGACTAAAATGCCAGGAGAAAGGGGCTAGTAACCCCTTTTTTTGTATACATTACTAAAGTTAAAAGAGAAACTTTTGTTTTTCTTTTTGGTCATCCTGCCTCGGTGGGATACAGCCGGTTTGTTGAAAGAAAGAAGATAATTCTCCACAAAACTTTGCAACTCATTCCACTTTGCACACATGTCCTTAATCACAGAAGAAGGCACATTCTCCCTCTCTCCCTCCTCCTCTGAAGCAATTTCCTCAGCTGCGATCTGTTGCTGTTCCAGTTGGTCTTGCAGCTCTTCAGTGGTTAGCTCTTCCCTGTGGTCCTCCACCAACTCTTCCACATCCTCGCCACTCACATCCAACCCCATGGACTTCCCCACAGACACAATAGATTCCACAACAGGCATAGGGTCATCAGGGTCAGCCTCAAACTCTTCAAAATGCTTCTCGAGAACACATTCTGGCCACAATTTTCTCCAAGCAGAGTTCATCGTCCTGGAGGTCACTCCTGCCAAGCCTTATCTATAAGAGTTATACAATTGAGGATATTGAAGTGATTCCTCCAGAACTCTTAGTCAGTTCAGTGTCCGAGGTCACTTCAAATCATCTATGAAATATTGCTTTGGTGTAGTTTTGAAGTTTGAAATAACCTGCTGGTTCATGGGCTGGATGAGAGGATTGTATTAGGGGGAAGAATTTACTGGATGAACTTAACTCCTCAAACAGTTGCTCAAACAATTGGGGTTCTTTCTTAATTTATCAGTTTTCCCTTTTTTAAAAGGGTGAACATAACTTTTTTGGCCCCCTGGTGGCTTTTTGTTCA